>OENT01000454.1:10150-114680 GCA_900239685.1 Rotaria macrura | reverse complement strand
CTTGACAAAACAAGTTAATTCTTTTTCTGAGTTATGTAGTTATTGAGAAGTTAAAATTTGATTAATGGCAGATCTAATTTTTTAGAAAAAACAAAGCTAGTGGACATTTTGCCAAGCATTTCGGATACACTGCCTTTAATATTCTAAGAATATTTATTATAAATGATATATCTCTTGTTTCACAAGATAGCATTTGTTACTTTCTCATTGTACACATGTCGAATAAGTAAAACAACCGTTTTCGAACGATTGAATTGAATAAAAATGAATTGAAACTGATGTTTGTTACAAAGACTGCTGAAAAATATAACTTTTTCAGGGGACATAACAGAAGACCCCCTTGTAACTTATAAGCGATAAGACAGAATAGAAGACCCCGGGTCTTCTAATGTGTCGAGGGCTTTAGTCCATATTCTATTATTGTTGACAACAACGGGTATTTTAGAAAAATACTAGTGTTTCTTTTTGGGTTCATACCCTTTTAATGATAATATTGCTCTTTAACTATTTAGTAATGCTGCTCGATCATTAATTCTCGAGGTCCTAGACTAAAGCAGTCAACTGTTTTTCTTCTTTATTAGGACACTTTAAGATCGACAATCTAGAGACAAGAACTAGTAGAAATTCAAAGACTTGAAGAAAATCTGTGAATGTCGCAAAGATTCAAAAATTGATTTCATTCAAACTAACGTATTTGGAAATCAATGAACTTCAAAAAATAACGAAAATCAGAGTTCTGTTCATCGAGCGAAGAAAACCAATTCTGCAAAATCAGTTAGATGATAGATTGCAAAGACATGTTTCCGACTGACCAAAAAATGAAGCAATAGCCATTCAGCAGATTCTATACATATCAATTTCTAGAGTGTGTTAAATAAGACAAAATATTCAAATACAATTGAGCTGTGACGCGATAGAATATTCAACTGATTGAACTTAAGCGATGCATTGTTAGATGCAGTCTAAAAATAAACATGGCTATATATATTCATTCTAGTTATACGTTGGATTCTTGAAAATGTTTTCGTATTTAATAGGTACGTATACGTGGCAGATGGAGGCAACTCACGCATCATGAAATGGACAAAGAACTATACTGCTGGTGGTGCATGTGTCGTCGGTTGTACAGGTGTCACTGGATTGGCGGCAAATCAATTGCACACTCCCCGAGATTTAAAATTCGACGCATCTGGTAACTTATACGTTAGTGATCAAGGTAACGAGAGAGTACAAAAATATATGATCCAATTATCAACAACGAACTGCACCATGAGTGAGTATATACTTGAATGAAAACGCCTATCTCCGTAGACTCACGTAATGCTGAATGCAAATCTCTTATAGGAGTTTCTCAGCTACAAAATATAGCTGCATCTGATTTTGATGTCATAGTCTCTTTTCTTTAATTTTTCGAAATTACATTTAGCTCATTCTTTCTATTATGAAAACTAAAAATGCTCCAAACTATAAGTACTTGTCACTTGAAGTGATATCGAAGCGCTTGAAGTCTGTGAATAGAAAATGTAATTGTCAAGTAATATTATAGTATACGCTGAAAAACAAGAACCACCATATGCTGACGCCGTCCAACCTGCTGTACAAAAATTAACTAATGTACAGAAAACTATCGATTTACAGAATTCAGAATTTCATTCTTCAAATTACTACTGAATTGCTCTACAAATTCTTTATATGCTTTCTTATTTTGGTAGATTTTCATGTTGATAATTATTTTTGAAAAAAAGAATATTATTGCATGGCCAAATAAACAAGTAGTTAGTTGGGATGTGCATCAATGTCTTGGGCATTCTGAAACAGTCGTTGGTACGTTTTCATATTCTTTTCTGATGATGTAGCAATTCCATAGAGATACTAAGGCTCTCGTGTATTGATCCTGACGCCAGTCACTATTTATGTGAGAAGAATTTTCGTCTATAATTGTGGTGGCCGTATTATACAACATGTATTAATCAAGAACAGTTTGTGAAACGCAGGCTCTTAAAAACTTCTACGAAATGACTTCATTTCTATTAAAGTTAAATAAAGATAACCTTTTCATACTTATCTGTATCTTCGACCGTTTTCTGGCCGCTTTGAAACGCACAGTGTTTAGAGAGGGACTATTCGTGACGATGATTGAATTTCTCCACTATCACAGCAGTCAAAATTGTGAATATAACGCCCTTAAATAATGCCGTTTATTTTTCTCATTCAAGTAGATTTACGTCGTAAAACATGTACGAATTTTCGTGTTTTAACACGTTGGAGATTGACATTTTCCTTAGCAGTCAGAAATGCGACATTAACGCGTTTAAATGCGTCCTGGTTTCTGGGCGTTAAAACGCGAAAATTCAGAGAGTTTTGACTGTTGACATCTCGTTTCGCGAAAGAAAGAAAAAAGAATTCATTGTGACGTTTTAATTTTGTATTCTTCATTACTCGGAATGCATTATAACGAGTTGCTCTGTGTTCTCGTAATAATTCAACAAAAAGAGGGTTATAAAATGACGAGACATTCACCTTACTATTAGACTATACTTACGCGCTACTGGATAGCTTGAGATTTACCACTGGGATTGAATGAAAATTCCGGGAAAACACATTAGAAAATTTCTATAAGTACAACAACTGTTAACAAATATTTTTTCTATATTTTATTGTTTCATGGAATAATCGCGGGGATTCGTTTAGTTTCAGTTCCTATTTCTCAATAATTTTAAAAACTTATATTCACACATTTGTAAATATTTAGCTTAGAGATTTTGGAAGCATTAGCTTTCACCTAAAGTATTTTCAATTAAAATGAAATATGACGCATCAAAATGGCAACTTCACAAGTGTTGACAGGTCGTTGCACTTCCTCGTTTATTGTTTTCTTGCAGTGGAGTGGAATAGAAAGGAACAAGACAGTAATAATGTACGAGCTGAGTTACAGTTCTTCTGCGTTCATAAAAGGACTGTAAGAAAAAGGTGAAACAGAAAGAACAAGTGTGTTTAGATGACTTTTTACTTGTCATTTTGTTTTTTTTTGATTATTGAAAACACTGAGGAAGAAAGATGATGGTTCCGAAAAGTCTCAAATTTAAGCACTCATAGATATAGAAATTAAAATTAAAAAAAATGAAATCATTGTTGAAGAATAACTGAAACTCTCATTGGTCGATGCATCATCGTGTTTACGAACGCACCACATGCACTCTCTCAAACATGGCACCATACATTTTTTATATGTCCACTTGCCTACAGACATAGGAGAAAGCTACAATTTCTTCTCTATCAAGTCTTTCGCTTACTCAAAAAAGTGAATTTTCGTCAAAAGCATGAAAGTTTGGATGAATGAATGAGACGATAGCCAGAGCATGTAATTGATTGACTAATATTTGATTTTGTTCTCAAAGAATTATCTCATTTAACACTATTGAAAAATATGTTTTTTTCAAACAAAGCGGAGTCTATTTTTCCTTTTTCGTGTATATCTGATCCATCTGTGACGATGCAACCCAGCATTCTTATACAATCATTATTTTAGCTAATTTCGTATTGAATGCATACTTCAACATTCAAGGTATCTCTTGCATGTTTTGAATTCAGCAGTAGTGTTTTTTTATAAGCGTTTTCTCGTTAATTAGAGAGGCATTCTTTTAATTTTTCGAATGATATAAAGTTGGCTTCGTTTCTACTCATAAAAAGTAAGAAAAAAGAAAAAAAATAATATTGTAGCATATTCTATCGGATGGGGTCTGAATATGTATGGTTGTTTTTAATGCACCGAACCACCGGTTCTACAGAATTGGTTTGTCTCAATTGATGTTTTCAGCTCATAAACTAGTTAAATTTATATTGATCGACTCTTCTGTTAAAATGCATTGACTTCTGAAAATTCATCTATTAGATGCTTGAATATGCCTTATGAAGAGATCAAATCATTTATACACGTTCTCCTATTTTTCTGTGAACGGATCGACTTAAACGCTTTCTTTCTCTGCCTTTTTTCCTTCGACACATTGAAACAGTGTTAGGATGTGTAAGGGACTGCTTGGGTAGTTTCAACAGTATATGTTAAACTATTTATCACTGATCCAGGATTATTGATATTTTATTTTCATCAAAAAACAATGCATAAGAAAAAATGCTTTGTAGTAGAGAAAGATGATTTGGATGAAGAAAACAGTTTTTCGTGAGTATAATGACAAGAAAATATTATGCTATTTTCTGAGTGCACTATGTAGATGTTCACACATAGATCTGTAGTTTAAACTGAAGATAGAATCATACAACAGTATTGGCAGGTTGTATCAAGAACATTACATATTTTTAACCTCTGTTCTGTAGGACTCATACATTTCACTTCCATCATTCAGAAAAAGATATTTTAAACTATGTCTCAGTCGTTTATGTTACTTTTTATATTTCATACAGGGAATTTGAAAAATTCACCACATAGATAAATATAAAGAATTCCATAGTTTATCATATAATTAGTAAATACTCACCCCCCCCCCCCCCCCCCCCGAAAATCATGGGTATAAGTTGTGGGTTTCGATGGAAGTTCTAAAATCAGGCATTAGCACTTTTAAAAGAGCAATTCTGAATTTTTATCATTTATTACTTCACTTTCATGTATCCTTGCCAAGGTACTTACAGTTGCCAGATTTTATATTATTCCTTGCATATCTTATTTTTACTCTATCACAATAAAGACAAGCATGATGAGAACAGTTACCATCATCGTGAAAAAGATCATACTGCTGATATTTTTCATAAGATCACAGATCAACCGTACAAAGTCACTCTTTCTCTTTCGCTTACTAATCATCAGATTGCTTTTCATAAGACTGTGTCTTACTTTATCAGAGGGAAATCAAAGAATATAACCAACAATTAAAGATTTGGCAACTATAAATAGCATGGCGAGGATACATGGAAGTGAAGTAATAAGTGATAAAAACTCAGAAGTGCTCTTTTAAAAGTGCAAATAACTGATTTTAGGAACTATGGTCGAAATCGACAACTTTTTAACTTATATTTACAGAGCTCGTTTGTATGAGTAAAATCTATATGGTTATGTACATTATTTTAGAGAAAAACGCTTGATAATTATAATAAACCGATTGAGTTCTATAAATTTATCTGTGGTGATATTTTGGAATTCTCTGTATGAAATATTATGAAATTTTTATCAGTTCTAACAAATCAACTCATTTGCTCGACATATGCAGTGCAGATACTTTCTTGTTTTCAGTAGTGACTTTTTTCACGCTTTTTATTGTGCTTTTCAATTTGTTTTTGTGCACTTGTATTATATGGATTTTTCTTTTCTGGTGCTAAACATCATTGTATACTCGCTTGTTTATTTTAGGTGGCTAACAGTACCAAAAATGTGAACAAAAATCAACATCATACTTAATGAAATGGAAGAAAGACTTAAAAATCAATGAATAAAAATAAACTTTTTAGTACCCAGCATATATTAAATCAGGGCGTAGAGAAGATCGGCTGTTTGGAGCGTTATATTATTTCAATAAAATTTTCCCTAAAAATGATTACGTGACCGTGACGATGCGTTGTATCAGCTGTGGTTAAGATACAAAAAGTACGGGATCTTTTCATGAAATAAGACGAGAGTGGAACTCGAACTTAGATTCAGTTCACAGAACCCCAAAAAACAAGGATCTCGATAAATTTATCACAAATTATTTCGAACTCACTTAATAATACCTTCCTTAATCTGCTCTAATTAGAGTCCTACGAATGCAATAAATATTTCGATCCATTGAATAACTTAAAATAGTTTTGCCCCCCCCCCCCCCCCCCCCATAATATCAATGACTCATGAATGGCATGTTAAGAATAGCAAAATGCTCATGAATAAAGTTTATCCACTTCCATACAAGGTTCTCTATCGCGTTAAGTAAGAGCAAGAACATGCATATGGCTGTGCCTTCTTCAAGTTCATATACTCGTCAACCTCAACCATTAGGTAAAATATAATTATCGTTGAATCAGAAAAGATTCTAGGCATAAAATTTCACCAGCCCATATAAATTAATATGTCAATGATACAATATTAACATTTAAATTTAAAAAAAATGAATCATTTTTAGTGTAATCAACGAATGAACATCGTCAAACAATATCATTGTTTTCGGTCAGTATTGTGATCAATTAATCACAGTATACCATAAATCTGAATCCATAGCAACCTATAAAAATTATTTCATACGGTGCTAGAATTTTTATATGATAAAATGAGATCGAATCGACTAAATTATATTACTCTTATGTTCTACTTATGTCTCAATGAAAGATGCTGAGTTTCCTTCCTCCCAGGTAGAAAAGTAAACGGTGTTTAAACAGATAGATATGTAAATCATTGAAAATGCTTGATTAGTCGACAAAAATGCGTTAATCATAGTTTACGAAGAATCTAATTTTAACGTTTTTCAGGTATTTTAACGCGTTTTCGGCGACTAATCAAACATTTTTAACAATTTGGGTACTTCTCACTAAAATGTCTATAAACCGTCGAAAAACGTTTCATAAACGATAATGTAACTAACTGTTTTATTGTCGATTGCAAAACTAGTGAAAACAATGTAAACGCACACGAAAAAGAAATTTCACTGAGATCTACGTTGGAATACGCTGCTTATTTTGCACACATATCTTCGCTAGACTTGAAATACTTTCCTTTCGATAGATATCGGGAAAATGTATTTAAGATAGTTTCGTGGAAAGCATATCCTTTGTATTATTGAAAATGATTTTTATTTATTCCGCTATGAATCGGATTCGAACTAGGGATTTTGAATTTCACTTACATGATGCTATTGAGTCAAGTTTACTGTTATCAATATAGTAGTAGAGTGTCTAGATGTGTTGAATTGCGTATGCACTTTTTAAACAGTAAATTAAAATTACGGAAATTTTCATTTAAATAAAATTTAAATATTTCTAGGCTAAAACATTTTAAAAAATTTTATACAAATATTTTCCAGTCATATTTTCGGCGCTAATATTGTTTTAAGATATGAACGGATTAATTCTAATATTTTCACATTATTAATTATGACATTTTCAGTTTTTTTACTATATCTATGTGAATTGTAGTTTTCTCTGAGAGCGGAATACTGACAATTTTTGACAGCATCCTGTTCTGTTTTGTATATAGATGTATGAATTATTTAGAAGGCTATTTGACTTATATTCGTATACGAAAACCTAGATAAATCGATAAAATTTTCTTCGCAATAGAGTATCTTGTGACTTTGACAAACATAATTGTTCACTCAGTACGTTGAATTTAAGAAATGAAGGTAAATACAGATGCATAAGCTTGAAAAAGTTTTCATCTTCGTTCACAAAGAACAACTTCAGCGAAAGTAGCAATGAAAAAATTCTTTTCGATAAAAACACTAGATATTTTGGTTTATTTTTCAATTGTATTAAAGATGTGCCTGTTGTTAAGCTCTCACTGGATTCAACTATTTTAGAGGTTATTCATCATTGTTTGAATAAACCACAGGTTACCAAATTATCTTTTGTAGGAGATTTTAGCCTATTAACGTGAGATTCGAGGTTCTTCTTCTTACTTTTTTTCACATATAAATCAACATACTACATCATTATCTATGTCTGACAAAGATTTCAGTGAAAAATATTGTAATTTCACTAGCAAAGATATTGGTAATGTCAGTCAATATCTTCACCAACAACAACATAAAACGA
Organism: Rotaria macrura; assembly: GCA_900239685.1. NCBI lineage: Eukaryota > Metazoa > Rotifera > Eurotatoria > Philodinida > Philodinidae > Rotaria > Rotaria macrura. The sequence continues at coordinate 106,952 of OENT01000454.1, read as the reverse complement.
TTCTAAAACAAGCTATCAAGAGGAAGATGAAGGAAGTTATATAGGCATACACATTCACATACAATTCTTGAAATGACTGTACGTTTTTCATTATTTCGACATCGCCATTTATTGCCAAACTCTTGTATTACAGAACTTTCTCTTTTATTTAGGGGTGCAACAAATCTTGAATGGATTTGGGATTTGTCACCAAATCCCTGAGATTTGGACTTGGATTTGGTTTTGGTTTCTGGATTTGGGTTATGGTTATAACTGAGTTCCTAGCTGTGGATTTCTTCTAAATTTTGATCACAGGATTGTTTATATTACTTTTTTCAGCTTAGATTTGGGATTCGGGATTGGTGATACGTTTGGGATTTGGGGTTTAGACTTGGACTTGGATTTGGATTTGGGTCTTAGATTTGGATTTGGACTTGGGATTTGTTTTCTATCTAAAATCAATCAAATTTTGTACCCGTGCCTCATTCAAACCAAATCTCACTCCCAAATCCAAATCCCAAACCCAAAGCCTACCCAAATCCTAATCATAATGATACAGACCAAATCCCAAATCCAAATCTAAGACACAAATCCAAATCCAAACCCAAATCTATACCAAATCCAAACAATTTTATATCAACCTCTAAGAATTGATACTCTTCTCTTCCTTCTGAGACTTTCTATTGCAAATTCTCATCAGATTTGGATAATTTAAGACCAAACCCAAACCCAAATCCAAATCCAAATCTCAGTCGAGAACAAATCCAAATCTATTTGCACCGAATTCCAAGGCCTTGGATTTGTTGCACCCCTACTTTTATTTCACCTTCTTGGTGTACAAAATGAACGAGCTGACTATAGATTGATATATTAAAATGATGTATCAATTGATACACCAATTTTGTATTCCGACCTATAAATTTAAAACAGAATTTTTCCGTTAAAACGGTTTTATTGACCAAACAACTGAAATTAGGTCGTTTTTAACCGTTTTTTTCCGAACTACTTGCAATGAAACTGTAAAAAACGATTTAAAAGTGCACATTCTAGTCACAACACGTTTCAACGCGTTAAAACATCTTAAACGCTGTAATAACGCGTTAAAACGCTTTTCTGCCCGTTAAATGTCTTCCTGGGCTGTTGCGAAAGGGTTCTAATTATAAGTTAGTCATCAAATAATAGTCGAATCCGTTCATAGGAACATCAAATATTATATACCAACACGTGTAACCTACTGTGAATCTTTTTTTAGTGAAAATCTATCTGAATGATTCGATGAAAGTCTTATGTGCACTCGTGATTCTTTGTCTAGATTGTAGTCAACTCCAGAATCAATACATCAATAGAAAAAAGATAGCGTGTAGACATATAATTTTTTTCTTCTCTTCTGTCACTTTATTGAGTTTTTATATGAACTTTTACTGTTTTGAATCTGTTATTTCTATGTTGTTCTATTTGAAGATGGCGTCCACCAAGAAACATGAAATTATTATTCTTCTATTGATATTTACATTTTTCTAACAAAGACTACTAACGCCCACAATTACATTCGAACTCAAGCAGGAAAGGAAAGAAAAATAAAATTTTCATTTTGTCTGTAATATAAACATAATACGTGAATTATGAAAAGGAAAAACTAAACCAAAGCGACACGTACGCGTATCTTTCCTCTACATTGACGAACACTCATGGCCAAAAACTACACGCATATGCACAATGCTGATTAAAAGTTGTCAGTATTTTATGTCCATTTTTTTTTCTATCGGTAGCCATTAATTAAAGGACACCATCGCTAGTGACGATGCTTATGCATCGAAACTGAAAATAAGACTGGCAGAATAAAAGAAAAAGAAGAGAGTATGTGGGTCTTGAAGTACGTTGTTTTTCTCTTCTGATTTAAATGATGAAACTAACGACTGTGCTCAGAATTCCATAAAATAACTCACCCAAGATTCTTCATATACCTGTCTTACAACTCATTCTTCTTCTTCTTCTTCACATTTGAAAGACATATTTCAGTTCATCTGCATCTCTCGTTTTTGTCTTTTAGATCTATTAACAATCAAAAAATATGTATTTACATATTTTTCTGTATTCGTTTTTGTGAGCACAAAACGTGGAGACTGCATGATGCTAAGATTGTTAGAAAAATCATGAATCAAACTTTGTAAGATTAATATCTGAATTCCGACAAGCAAAGCTATCTCAGAAAATGTTTCATTCCATCTATTCTAATGATGAAGTAGATATTAACCAGACAGCAAGCAGATTTTACCAGTTTCGAAGAAACTATAAAATATTACGTTTTACTTAGCTGCTTATCAGTAGTTAAGTCTTTTGATGAGGTGAGAGTATGTTAGGACAGCAAGTTGAGAAATCCAGCTTAGCAATCAGTATAAATAGTTGTGAAAATATGAATAGATCGGATTCAGTTATCTAAAAAGATTCGTCTGTAGTGTTGTAATTTCTGTGTTGCTAGTAAGAGTGAATCACCTGAAATCAGATTTTCTTGATTACAATCAATTGATTTTAAGTTTCAAACAACATGGAAAATCTAAATTATTAACATAATCATAAAAATCAAGAAAATCTGATTGAAACTGCTTCATCCTTAATTGATATTTAGGACAGCATAGATTAAAACTTTTCTCATTTTAATCGAATCGTTGTTTTTTCCCTTTTTTGCTGTTTTTGATTTAAAATTGATTAAAAATCAAAAAACTCACCTGCTTCTCTTTTGGAAGCTAGTCACAGAGTAAAAAATTCCAAACACGGAAAGAATCTCTAGCTTTGATCTTTTCCAGTGAAACATTTTCTGATTCTATGAAATTATCATCAAATTTTTGTGCAATAAAATCAAAATTATAGTCAATTGAAATTTTCCAGATCCAAGACAATTTAATTTTTAATCAACACTAATCTTTGAAATCAAGAATAATTACGAATCTAACCAAATTCAGCTTGATTTTAATCCAGATTCTACCTATATATAGAACCCAGGTCGACGATTACGGACTTCGTATACGGCTGTAAACGACCGTATACGCTCCCCACACGACCGTAAACGGTCGTATTTTAGCGTTCTACATGGTCCAGTATTACGGTCGTTTATAGCCGTATCGTATACGGGCAAATACGATCGTATACGGAGAAATACGGTGGAAAACGGAAACCGTTTACGGATTTTGTATACGAGGACCGTAAACGATCGTTTTTCTCTCCGTATATCATCGTATTTCCCCGTATACGACACGGAGATATACGATCGTAATACTGGACCATGTATTTTGCCGTATTCCTCCGTATACGGTCGTTTACGGCCGTGCTTGTTCGACCTGGGTAAGGCTAATTTTTAATCAAAAATGATCTTGTAAATCAAAATTATTCTGGATTTAGAAAATTTCAATTCACTATAGTTTTGATTTTTTCGTACAAAAATCGAATGATAATCTCATTGAATCGAAAAATTTTTCACTGGTTTTTGATGGTATGAGTATCATCCTACTAGAACATTGAATGATCGAAACATCAGATCACTTGCAATTGCAAATAACTATTACTGAAAGATGAGAGTATTTGTTCTACAATGAAATAAATCGAAAGGTACCTACGAGATTCTGTGACAATAATGGAGGTCTACTAAACAATGGACCAACAAGATTCCAAATGCTAATCTTGGATTTCTATTTAGCAACACTATGATGAGGCATGAAGAGGTTCTTCTACAAATTTGATTCTTCCAATTCATTGAAACAACTAAGTGATATAAATAGTATCAATTTGAGAGATCAATCGTACTGAGAGTAAAACATTTCCAATAAGAAACCATTTATCGATGATTGTCTAAAACCAAGAAAAACTACAGAAAAAAATCATGATTAATTACTAGGCATCATATCAGACGCATAAGATGTAGGATCGTATGCTTAAGTAATATGTGTATTACACGTTATTCATACATTACGTACGCATACGATCCTATATCTTATGGATCTGCTACGATGCCTGTTAATTACTAATCATATGCATAACATCGAGATTAAGTGACTCATTTTTCATCAGTAACAACATTTTGCAATGAATCCTGATCAATCAATTCTGTTTGTATATTGTAGCAGATTAATAATAGTCACCGATTTTCTAATAACTTTCTGCCATAATAGTTAATAGCTAAATGTCTATTATTTCTTTCCATTATCAAGATGTGATCATGCCAATAAAAACTAGGTAAGTAGATTTTATAAACGAGTTGTAAAGATTGCTATAATGAACGTTTTTCGTTTACCGAATGATCTTATCGATTTGATAATCAGCAAGTATTATTTTATTAAGACATTTTTTCTTTCTTCAATTTAAATTCTATCTATGATTGCCTACATGAAAAATAAGAATTATTTAACTAATTCTTCTCTAACGTTCAGATCACCTGAGCATTTAGTTTGATGAGATGCATTATGTTGTTTGCGGAATTTTTCGCTTCTATTGCATAACTTCTCTTCTAATCATGTGAATTTATCAATAATGAGCTAGTCCATAGATGCAAGCTTTCTTCTTAACTATATACACATGTAGGCCTTTACTTGTCCTTGTGCTGAGAGCAGACCGATGCAAGTACGAGCCAACGTATCGCAAAACTGTATTTATAAAGAATATGAATATTTTTACTCGACTCTATCTCAATATCATATCACTTCTTTTCACATGTCTATTGTTACCATGAATTTTACTTTCTTTGAGTTGATGGGGATCATGCTGTTCCCTTGATACCACTTTTAGATTTCCAATGACTGGAAAAAAGATGCGAAATGAAATAGATTTATTTTTTCTGCCGTAAAGATGAGAAAGCCATAGATTAACAATAGAGAAAATTTACTGATGATATTTAAAAAAAGTAGCGTCAATAGAAGACACTCCGGAGAAAATGTATGCATGAAATCTAGATTTGTCCATATTCAAGATTCATTTTTTAAGCTGTCAAGACAACGGTTAAGTCGATCTCCTAGAAAACAGTGGTAGGTCGATAGAACGATTTCGATGATTTGACATTCACATATGAAGTGTTGGATGAAGGACTCGTTTTAGTTTCTTTTCGCACAGTTAGCGCATGGATATCGACAATAAGATTTACCATATAATTATTTCGAGAAAAAGCAGCAAGTTTTGCAAAAATCCTGCTTAGATGACAGTTTCAATCGATTTACTACCGTGGCCTTGTTGTGGATGTCATTATTGAAAGGTTTAGTCGAAAAAGTTGAAGGGGTTACTGGTGGTCATCAACAACCCAATGCGCATCATGCACCTCCTCACGGCTTCAATCAGCAGGAGCAACATAGAGGTCCATGGCCATCAGAAGGTAAGGGAGTGCGCTTGCAAACAAATAAGAACAGCATAAACAATTGACTTCTTTCTCTAGGACAGTTTTCGCACAATCCCCATCAACAAAATTATCCTCATCAAGGATATCCGGTACCATATCCCAATCAAGAAGGCTACCAGCATCCAGGATATAATTATGGGCCAGGTCCATCTCCTCCATTTCAATACTCTCAACAGCCACCTCATGGAAACTATGGTGAACATAATATGATGCATCAGCCGTGGGGGGAAGAACATCATCGAGGTCACTCTCCACAACAGTTCGAAGGGAACGAATACGGGCATCATCACAATCGTGGACATCACCATAATCGTGGGCATCATCAAGAAAATGAGCGTCGACACAGCCGTTCTCCTGAACAATACAACTATGAACACCATCCAGAAAGACATGGACATGGGCATGGGCACGGGTTCGAGAGAGAACGTCAGCACGAATACCATGAAGGTCATGAGCGACGTCGCAGCCATTCACGAGATTAAAATTATTATCTTTACGAGAGAGAAGTGGTCGTAGAAATAACTGCTGTCAAGAAATTCAATCAACTTTATTCATGAATATTTTATGTATTACTTTTTCTTTGTCACAATTACAAGACACCAGCAACTAACTCTGCAGAAAAAAGTTGAGGAGAATTCAGCCAAATAGAATTTAACCGAGAGAAATAACTCAGATTAGATGAAACACAAGACAATCAATTACCAACTATATTCAGAACACTTTTTCTCTTCTTTCAATGTCTGACGTTGAGTCAACATGGTATTCACCATTTTGAAACATTGCTCTCAATTTCCAATCATAGTAGCTGGTTCATCAATCATACTATTATAGTTTCCATTAATGTGACTTTTCATTCTTTCTTAAAGAAAATAGTTAAAAAGAATAATATTTTGAAATGAAGATTTTTTTCATTCGGTTTGACAATTACTGTACTATTAAGTATTCCTTCTCCTCCTTACCATTGAAATATTTTAAAAGAACGAAAAAACTCATCATGCCCACTTGCCAATTTTTTGGATACTTTTCATAGATTATAAAACACTTATTCTTTTACTCGAAATCGATGTCTGCGAATGCTCTTTGAATGATGGCGTTTCGCATCAACTAACCATTAATACAGTGATTGATTGACTATAGCTATTACAGTTTCAGACATGGATATAGCTTTAATTCTATTGGTCATAAATTCCCACACATCTACAACCCGGCCCCGCCCCATTAAAAGCAGCGTCGAACCTAACCAATAGTGACGTTGACCTTCTGAATAGTCCGTGATCTGAGACTGACTTACAGATCAACAGTGGCACATGCAGCCAAACAAAAAGCATCTATTTTAGCTCTGATGTTTGTTTACAAATCGAGTATGCTAGAGCATAATTTAAAAACAATCCTTTAGTATCGTCAGTTAAGTAATAGTTGGGTTTTTTGCCACATGAGCTATGGTTCAGGGAAAATAATCACATTTAGGATGCACGTTTTCCTTAGGGCTAGTGAAGAATTAACGAGCCTCCACGGAAAAGATTTTGAAAAGCCACTCTACTCGTTCGGAAAACTATTTCATTTGAGCTCACATATATTTTCGAAGAAAACACTGAGCATAAGTTTTCAATCGAATTTTTGCTGTTCAACATCTGCCAACCTCTCTCCTCGTGCTCCACCATTCTCTTATCCATTTCTCACATTACAGACCATAAGAAATAGTTGTACAGTAGTAGAGGATTTTAGATTATATACAGGTGCAAGAAATCCAAGGCATTCGAATTTGGCGTATAAAATTTTCTGTTTAATTTAGACTTCACTTTAGATTTAGGCTTTGACTTAGTATGAAATCGCCCAAATCTAGCAATGTGAGCATGGATGAAGGTTCGGATGTAGTTTAGTGTGTTCGGCTATCCTAATCTTTCCGAAACCATAGGTTAGAATGAATGATTTTCGACATCAGGGGAGAGGTGTAGTAAACTATTCTTGATCATTCAATGTCTCACATGAACCACAACGAAGAGACATGTCGTACTAAACAAAAAAAATCGAATAGACCCTTGGATCATCCATGTCGAATCCACCGCCATTCAAAATTGTAACAAGTGTTAGCCTTCCTTTTTTTTAAACGAATAATTGTTAGATTCTGTCTTTCGTAGAAATTATTCGAATCGAATGAAGTTGTTTTGGTGTCCATGTAACACAATCTTTACATTCAGAGTCACTAGATGGTTTCCTCTCGAGGGTTGCTGTGTCATTACTGTCAACTCGATGTGGTTGCGTCATGGACCATATTTCAATAGGTGAACTTTGATCAATTTCTATGATCGACGATTGGGAGTAGTACAACAAACCAAATATAACATCTCTACAACGATTTGACGAATTTTTGGGAATGGAATTAAATAGATGGTCATCGGTTTTGCCTGATAATATAACTTTGTAACCTGTCGTTTCTTGCACCTTGAGCGAACCTCGACGTACAACTTTAACTGATTCCAAAGGTATGTCATTATTCTTTGAAAAATAAATCTCTTCACAGTGCTATTGTCTACCACCATCAATTTGGCATTGTACATTTCAATACCAATAATCTTCACTTTTCGCATGATCCGTTGAATGGATCATTTCATAGTTGAGTTTCACATAATTTTCTAATACGAATGTACTACAATTATGATACCAATATGAAGGAAATGCAGTGTACACGTTCCCATCGTACTCCCAATGCGTTCCATACATGCAAGAATTCGAAGGATAGGATAGAATTAGTTGAACATAGTATCGCGATTGGAGTGAATCGGGAGCTGCGTAGAAAACTTTTTTCATAACAAAAGCATCTTGTCGCTGTGGTGAATTGTAATTGGAAGATTGGTAAGCACTCTAATTGAGTTCATCGACTGCCAGTATTGTTTGACCACCGTTAAGAGTAAATGTAATTTGCGGAGGAAAATTATGGTTGAAAGCAGCTTCCTATATGTACTGATTTAAGAAAAGTGATGATAGCAACAACAATTTAATTGTCAGCATTATCATTAAGAAAATAAATCTGAAAAAGTAAAAAGCTTTTATTACATAAATCGAATTATTGCCTATAATAAAATTTGACATGTTCACAAGAACAATAATGGAAAATAAAGACTTCGAGTTTATAAAGAATGTATCAGACAGGAAAAATGCAAATGAGTTCTTATAGAATGTAATTGAATCTATCTCAACGTTATTAAATAGAAAAAAAACTTTCGGATGAAATAGATATATGTTCGAATATACAAGTTCAAATAGCACACGAAATAAGAACTTCATAATCACCGGTACTTATAGAAAACTGTGGCATGCTTATTTCTAATCCGTAATAATTGCCCTGATCTACCGTTTGTAAAGGGTTTAGTTGACTTTGCATCGGCGGAATCTATGCAATATACTCATATGATGGATCAGTATAATACATCTCTGTTTCATGAGAAAAATTTCATGCACATATAACTGGAAGCGAGTGTTTACAGTTACTGGCGATCGTCATGTACGACACGACATAAATACGATGGCAAAACGCCATCGTACTTTATGGCAGAAAGCATTTTGTATGCAGTCCGTACTAAGGCGTTTACTGTCATTTCTACTCATCATACCCAATCATTCGAAGGAGAGCGATTAATTAAGACTAATTGATAACATTGTGCTTCATGAGAGACGTGGACAAACAGACAGACAGAAAGATAAGCACCTTTAGATTTTTTCTGTGACATAATCTTTCTTCACAGAAAAGTGAATATTCATTTGAAATATTGGTTCACGTAAAAATACTATTGGCTACCGTTATGAGAGTTTCTTTTGGAAAACATACCTTTTTAATTTGCTTGCCTATTGCATTTATTTTCTTACGCTATCTATAGAGAAACAACTGAGATTCATCATTTGAAATAGCATTTTATGTTGAAATTAATTAAGTTATAAATCTTATCATTTAGATATAATCGGTGTTTGGATGTTGGGGGATAATTCGACAAATAGTGTGGAATTCGTTTTCTCACTAGATCATGAAAAAAAGATTACGGAATCGATGATTTAGTTTCTAGTTTCAGAACATGTATAGTTAAAAGAATACTTTCTGTATCATCATCTTTTTAATGATATGCAGAAAAAGTAGATGTTATTTCAGTAGTAACGATAATTAGTAAGCGTGGAACTTTGAACACTGTAACTTTTTCATATACGGTGAAAACCAAATCAATCATAATTTAACAGGGCTCATTTTATCATTCTGATTTGCACTATGTGTGGAGTTATGTTACAAACAGATGCACTACACAAAATTGATTGATGAGTATTTACCTAAATCTAGAAACATGTTTTTACAGCTAACCTAGCTGTTGGCTAGTGATCATACTGTTGTGATTATGATGTTCGTCACTAATGATTGTCATAGGTAATTTACATAAAACTACCAAGTAGTCCAACATATGGCATGGAACTTAAGTTAGATTGTTGGGCAGCTACGTTTCAATAACAGTGATCAAATTGTTTGATCTATGAACTCATGCGGCATTTCGAAACGCAACTTCACGATGAAGAATACGGAAGAGCAGTGTGAATGCCTGCCTTGATATATCTATAGATGACTAGCTGTTGCTTTATGAGTATGTGTAGAGAAGACCGACAAATGCAATCCTCATCTCTTTAAGACTATGTGTTTTTCTTAAATGAAAAAAGTTCATTATTTTTCAAGTTCGTATCAAAACTCTGTCGCGCAAGTTCTTCAAAATTTTCTTACGAGCCCTATATCAATACAAATGGCTAAGGATTACTATTAAGAAATATTTGAGTTCCGGTTAACTTTACAGACAGCTATTTATTCTCCCTTTTATTACTGGTGACAAGACATACTGACTGCAATTTTCACTGGATAATGAGCACGTCTGTTTTCAGGTTTACATCAAAACGTTTTGAGGCTTCCGCTTTGAGCTAGCTACGTATAATGCACTCGGGCTTGACCACGAAAAATGTCTATACCAAAAGCATTTTCTGTGAAAGAACCCGCATATGGGCAAAATCAGTCAAAACAGGTCATACAGCCCATTCATTCGAATCTTATTCTCTACAAACTCTTTCTTTTTAAATAATTTCTTTTTTTTTATTGCATTATGTAAAACTGTTTGCTCTTTTAAATGATTTCTATCTATCTAAAATTAATTCATTAATTAAAATGCAGTTAGTGAAAATCTCTCGAACGATACGATAAAAAAGTTTGAAAACTGCAGACTATAGATTCTGAAGTCCAAGCTACATTAATGGTAAAATTTTCAATCAGATTGAATTCCAAAAGCTTTCTTCCGAAAAAATGGCTTCTTAAATAAGCAATCCAGTGTAGAAATAAATCTTACTATGCCATCATAATCCCAGGACTTTGAGCAAAGATTTGCACAATTTGAAATCGTTTGCAAAATTTTTGTTTGATTATTACGATCTCTTTTCGGTATTGCATTCGTTCAGCATCACGTCGCTAACAGATTCGACACGTCAATAACGCCAAATAAACTCAATTTATATAAAAATCTAAACGTATTCAGAAAAAATCTCAACTAGATATTTTACAGCTCCAAGAGTCGTCTGTAACATGTACTATTTAGTTTTCGAAAATATTCTTTCATTTCCCAGAATTTTCAAATTGAAATGCTTGCAGTGGCAATCGTTATCCATTTTTGAGTCAAATCGCTCACACTAGATTTTTAATCATGACTCTGATAAACAAGTATAGATAGGGCTCTTTTCCAGGGTATCTAAAGCAACTTAACATGCGTAAAAAATTTAAAAAAAATCAGCTATTGATTAGCTAATTGTTCCGAGTTATATGCACTTCAATTTAGCGAAGTCACGTCACTAACAAATGATTTTGCCCGTATGTAAAATTCATCGAAACATCTATCCTATCAGGACATTCTACGGCATATTTCAGAGTTAACTTAAGTGAAAAATATGTCAATAGGAAGCATAAAACATAAAACGAACTAAGAATGAAAAGGATGAAGTTTTTAAGACACTAGTTTTCGATTTTCGACAGCTGGAAAAATTAGACTCTTGAATTACTTGTCTAGAAGGAATAAGAAATAACAGATTATATTCGAAATCAACATTTGTGTTTAATGAAACAGAATACTGACACGATCAATTTTTATAAATGATGCCTACAGTTAATTCTTTTTCATATTAGTTAAAGTGAAGAAAAATACGACTTTATGTTCCGATACAAAGATATGCGATATTACTTCGAAGCTTTCTGGAAACGTAAATTTCTCTTCTGCATTCAAAAACAAATCATCTTTATGATAGGTGTGCGTTGATGGAATAAAACTTCATACATGCACATTCATTGCAACAATACGGGTCCCCAATTTTAGTTCTGATCGATTTTAGTTATAGTCAAATTCATTTCATGCTAATCAAAATCAAGTCCAGAATTGAAATTAGTGCACCCTAATTCAAAATCATGCCTTTTATTGACAGGTTTAGTGAAACGACTTTGTTTTGAGAGACAATGTACGATAATATTTTGATAAAAATGATAATTGGACTGAATCATTCGTATATAATAAGATAGACTTTCAATAAATTTTTTTCAGAAAAGAAAGTTCAATAAGACATTTTGTTAGAAACTGATATGATATTTAAATGATTGAATGGCAGTATGCATTTTTTCCAAGCAGCTTCCACGTCTTCTAAATACGTATTATAATAATTGAAATCAAGACAGATTTCATGCTACTCTAGTAACTTAATTAAATAGTACTGTCAACAAAATCTTATTATAAAATAATCAACTACGTATTCATTAATTAGCTGTATATTTCTTGAAATAGAATCTCTTTTGAGCAGCACTACTTCATTGCCTTTAAAAATAAATCAGAATATACTTGTTTACTGCGATTTCACGTGTCTTTAACATTCGTGAAAAAGGGTTTTTCTTTCTTTCTTTCTACACATTTTATACAAGCGCTAAAGCAACGGATCCCCTAATTTTTGTGACATGCTTGACAAAGCTCGAAGCATATTTTACTTAGGTGTGCAACTTATCATGCTTTCATAGCATCAATCGATTGTAATAAATGAAAGGTAAGAAACCAACAATACAAAATACACCAGATTAGAAAAAATAATGAATTCGTCACTGGATAAGGCTTGATATATTGATGCTCACGTCTATTGAAACGGACAGCTTCACGGCTTTGTTACTAAGTTTAAACGATTAGCACATGGTGTAACTACAGCTGCTCACAGTGAAATATTACAGGCTTACACGTTCGTTACATGTGCGATTATGAACATATTCGTTTATTATTATTATGGTAGTGGTTGAAGAACAGTATTTTTAATCTTTTATAAGAGTAAATATATCTTCTTATAAAGTTTAATCTTGGAGTTCATTCGCTGTTTTTGGCTCTTGGAAGCTACATATTAGTCTGTGCACTGATAAAAATGGTCACATTATCGAACCTAGAAAGTTTTCGTGGAAACTTTGAAACCTTAGAAAGGGTTTCAAATTTTCCAATGAATTCGAAACCCTTTTTTCAGTGTAATATGCGGATCTATTTTGCTTTGATATGAGATTTGTGTGAGACAAGTCGTCGATCTAAAAACAAAAAAGAATAAACAGTTTTATTTATATGCAAATGCAACAGCGATTTCGGTTTTTCCACTAGAAAAAGAAGTTAACAATGTTCTAATACTCACAGGGATTATTTCTAAGCACAAATCGAATGAGAAACCTAATAGCTAGGAGAATATTAGAAGGTAATAGTCATATGAATTTTATGATATGATCTACAAGCCTTCACTTCAAAGAGATCAATAGAAGTAAGCAAAAGAAAAAATCAAATGAAAACTAACTTCTTTATGCTATGTTTCGAATAGAGTGAAGATTAGATGCTGAGAGGTTTTGTCTTACAAATTTCACTTGATTTTCTGAATTGGTACCATAGCCATTGAAGTGTGCCCTAAAGTTTATCTCATCTAAACTTGTTTTTATAATTCAAACACAAATTATCAAAGTTCTCCATAAACATAGAAAATTCAATGCTTGCGATGTAAAAAGTGTGCTTTGTTGTTATCCGACACTATTTTGTAAGTACAATCCAAATACGTAACTTATTACGGAACCCGTAATGTTGTCATTTTGACCATTGCACGTTACAGTATTTTGATCGTTTACAACCGTCCGGTACCCTATTTATACAATTTCGATCACAAATATGAGCTTTTTAATTTTTCAGACAATTTTATATAAGAGAAAGTTTGTAGAAATCTTGGAAGGTTACCAGCATAGGACAAATCAATTATTTTTTTTTAGAAAGTTTTTCTCTTCTTTCAGATTTTCTATTAATTATTTTAATGGTGTTTCGAAATTCATTTTCTCCTTCTTCAGGTTCACAGATCCATTGAACTTCCATGTTATTTGATAAAACTTAAGCTCAATGTGTTTGTGAACCTGAAGAAAAAGAAAGTATCCATTGCATGGTCATTAATTTAGTAAGTTGACAAACTAAGGAAAGAGAAAAGTATTGTAGAAAATCTGGTTGAAAGAAGATGCGCCTATTGTACGGGCTGAAATAGTCATATTGATGAAGATATGACGAAAAGTACGAATAGTCGTAAAGATCATCTTGAATAATCACTATATATTCCCTGATCATAAAAAACCAGACATTTGAGGAAAATAATGGCTTCCTTGTTTTTTCTCAACCGAAAGTTTCTCCACGGTGCCTCTTTTTAGTCATAATTGATAACTGTAAATTATGGCAGTACTTTACTGATCTTGAATCAAACTGTTTGTTAGATAAGACTATGACAAATTCCTAGACCATGGTACAATTTGAATCCTTTTTCAAAATGAATATTAAGGAGATCATAATCTTCCAATACTCATCGTAAAAACTTTTGATAGATTTCATCAGATTCATGAATCCCTACAGTGTTAAACATACATTGTTCTTTCATTAAACTATCATTAGAACTCATGAACGTAGTTAACCTCTGCAAATGCTCTTTGAAACGTTTTCTCAAAGGATAGATAAAAATAGAATATCCGAGCATAGCATTTTCAAACCAGATCTAGAAATGTGCACAATCATTGTCGGTACTCAAAAATATTAATCCTTTACTACGTTTTAAGCATGATAGACCTCAGATATCGTGTGAAGGGTTCCTTAGAAGATATTCGGAGCCTTCTGGTGGTAATTTCTATCGAATCGATCGGTAAATGTGAGAGTAAGTGTAAGGGCTGATCGTCGTCGACGATAACTTGACAGTTTAATAGGAGTTATATGTGAATTAGTAATGAATTTTCATCGTTATCGGAGGCATATGATGATAACCCAAGTCGAATCCTCACGATCGTGAACAACCATATACGTATCAATACGGCCGCCGTGACCGTATTTTGTTGTAATTCAGTGTAATACATGGCTCAGCATTACGCCCGTATTTCTCGGGATTGTATACTGTAAAATACGATCATCTACGGAAACGAGAACATCCCTGCTTATCCCCAGGTCGATGATTACGGACTCCATGAACGAGCGTTTACGACCATATAAGATGGCGTACACGACCGTATATGGTCGTAATACATGGCTCAGTATTACGATCATATTTCTCCGTGGCGTATACGAAGGTTTACAGTCGTTTCCGATCGCAAACGACTTTCGTAATAGATCGTATTTTACCGTAAACGATCGATGCACGACAAAGTGTAGGGTTTTCATCAAGTTGTTGATAAACGGCGATTTTCTTGTTTCCGTAGATGATCGTATTTTACCGTACACGATCCGGAGAAATATGCGTAATACTGAGCCATGTATTACGCTGAATTACGACCAAATACGGTCACGGCGGCCGTATTTTGAAGTATATGGTCGTTAACGATCGTGAGGATTCGACCTGGGTCATCATCTTGATGGAACCCTACACTTTTTCGTGCATCGATCGTTTACTAAGGTCGTTCACAATCGGAAACGACTGTGTATCTTCGTTTGCGCCACGGAGAAATACGATCGTAATACTGAGCCATGTATTACGGTGAAATACGGTAGTATACGCCATCGTATATGTTTGTAAACGTTCGTTGATGGAGTCCATAATCATCGTGAGCTGGGAATTTATAAAGCTCTGTACAGCGTGGTCACAAATGTCAGCATTTTATAAGAAAACACTTTTAGGCTCTTTTATTGTAGAATGAATTTTTTTTCTAAGCTGGATTTAAAATTTGTTACAAGTTGTTGAATGTCGTTCTGAATTCTCATAACTCTATTAGTTCTTCATATATAGGACAGATATATAAGTTGGAACTACAAAGATAAGTTTTCTCATTGGGCGTAGTCTACGAAAAATACTGAATAATTGGTTAGAAGCAAGAAAAATAGGTAAATATTTGCAGAATGATATTGAATAGAATTAAATTGGTAGATAACTGAGATATCTTTAGTATATTTATTTGAATAATATTCTCTTGTTTACTAGGTATAAATATATGGCAATGATTCGCATCTAGATTTGTACTAGAGAAATTATACGAGAAAGAAATTAAAATTTTAAGGATGTTGAAGAGATACCTTGTAAAAATATAAAATACCATTCTACCGTAAAAGTCCTCAAATGATTAAATTCGATGCCAAAAAGATAATACTATGTGATGAAAAAGAAGACCATAGCTCGAAAACAAAAAGCTAAAACCGAGTAGGAAAATATTTTATTGATGGTAAAATCAAACATTCGAGATGTTTAAAGTTTTAAGGAAAAACTTTTGAATCTCGCGAAAAAATTCTTCTATAGTTGGATATTGTGTACGTATTTTTCTTATGACAAGAATGAGTTTTATAAAAATGTACGATATTATGCATCGAGTTGCGAACAATCATATGTTCAACTATTTGGATACTTTTCGTTGGACAGTAGGGGAGACAGGAATTATCCGATAACGAACCACTGCTTTTAAACTGCTTATAGCAGCCACCTATAAATTGTTAGGTTTACTGTAATTTGAAAAAATGTTATTGAGCATCATAAGCAACTCTGAAACTTGATGATCGATCGTATTCTCCTTTGGTAGTCTTACTTGTTCGAATATAAACAGTCTGAAACTTACATAACATTAAATTACGCAAATCTATTTCGCACGATATATGTTTAAAAACGATGAAGATTATGTAAAGACGGGAGAGATAAACAATTAGTAGACAATTAAGTTGATATAAATTCAGAGGAAAGTGTATAAACGATCAAAATTTCATTTTGATTGTGAACTATTTACGCTAATTAGACAAAGTCAAAACAAAATTTCATTTTGGAGTTTTTTCATCGTTTTCACGTCCTGAAGCTAAAAAGATAGCCAGAATAAGCATTATATTATTATTAAGATTCCTTTTGTATCTTTTAAACATGTTTACCGAATTTTTGGTCTCTTTAGAGTCTTCTGAATCTTCGGATGGCGACGTTAGATAGAATACATTTGGTTTTCAACTTTTTTTATTATTGATGAGAACATAAGCATTGGCATCGATTGAAACCAATCTACAATCAGACAGCTGCAAAATAATTGAAGAAATTCGATACACATTATTGCTATAAGTGATCATACACAATAATAGTAATCGTTTCAACGAAAAACTTTCTATCACAAACACATGTGTACTCCACCTCTTATCCTTGTTAGAAAGATTTTGTATGATCCAGATTGATTGAACTTTTGAAGGAAAATCTTTCCATTGAGGTATATCTTTAGAACCACAGTCTTTCATGATGTTTTCGAATATGAACTTACTTTCAACTTGTTAGTGATCCGACAGTTAAAGTGGCTGGAGACCCGGCATATATGTGTAGGATTTCAGTCATGGAATCGAAAATACTCATGTTCTCAGAGAGAATAAAACAATAAACGACAAAGTCAATTAGTATTGTTCAGATTCGCCATCTAAAACTTTAAATAAGTTAAGATACTTCAGTTTAACATTTCATAAAACAAACTATTATGAGATTAGTTTGTATAATTATATCAGTACTGGAATTTTGCAGTATAACCATTGATCACAGTCATTCTGGGCAAACTATTGACTTCGAAATCATTAACATAACAACCTATAATGCAGTTTTTTATGATGAATAAAGAAAAGAACATTTTAAATAATGTTTGCCACAAAAAAGGGATGCAATCTTAATTTTTCTCCAATAAAAGGTTTGCCGGACTCATGGCACGTTCCAACTTCTTCGTTATATCTCCCCAATGGCATCAAAATGAACGCAAGAAAAAATAGCGAACGCGAAAAGAGCGAAAGAAAAATTCTCGCCAGGAAAGATGACGAAAAATATACCTATCATATAAAATTGCGAAGAATACATTCTAAAAATTTTCGAAAATATTTCAGACGTTGTTCTATGATAATCAATCCTTCCATTCTCTTCAACTATCTGCTTTCAGTGACTCACATTGTTCGTGAATAGTATCCATGTAGATTCTAGACTGAGAAATGAATGCAAAGAAAAGCAAAGACATACCTAACAACGACTTGCACTATCTTGTTTTCTGCTCTTCAGTGCACATCATTTTGTTATTACTTTATGACAATTTTTCACGGTATCTAATTCAAAGAGCGTATGTTTTATTATATTAAATGAAGCCCATCATCTGTTGATACTAAACGATTTCTTTTTATCGGATGAAAAAAGAATTTAGTATTAAAAAAACATGTTTCACCATTTTTAATTTCGCTAGAAACACCTTCCTTATTTTTTTAATCAACATTTTTTCCTTTCACTCATTTTGATACATACCGATTTTCCACTTATTATATCGTCTAAAAAAACAAAATTCACATATGTTTATGATCGAAAAATCGAATCCTACCAAGCAGTGCATTAATCATTTTAAAAAATTTTCCCACATTTTTTCATTGTTGCCTTCTTGTATCGGACTACGCTCTGGTGTAGAACATGATGGAAATTCGATGTCATTAATCACTCTCCCTTTTCTGAAGTTTTCTTCTCATTACTTTTCACTCTGTCGCCAAGATGAATACATTATGTCTTTCACAGATCTTAGTAATACCAATGTTTAAGATCCCACTCATTCCCTCCGAAAACTCGATTTTCGTCAAAACGAATTAATTTTGAGATCAACATTAGAGCAAGTTGCCTGAGGTATGTACTTTAAAAATATGCAAAAACATTATTGAATCTGGAACGTTTAAAGAGATATTCAAAAATTTCTGCAGCTGTCTAAAGAAGCTATTATTTTTCATGTAATTTAGTTGGGGCGGGAGTTGATCTTTTTATTAGATATTGATTTGATTTTAAAAAAGCAACCTATGACAGTATTCAATCTAATTCATTATCAACTAGTTTATAGGCATATGTATGATTCATTTCATTTTATTTAAAACAACACTTTTGTCAGGAATAAAATTATTTAGTTTTAAGGATTATTACTTTACAGCAACCATCCTTATGTCTCATATATGTAAAAATAGTCAACAGTCGACGAAAAAAAATTGCTTAAAATGACTATTCAGTTATGAGAAGAAAAATAATCATTTTTTTATCAAAATAGAATAATGAAACATTGGAATACGCTAAAACCAATACTCAATAGATAGCGCCACTTATCAATGACTATGTCGTGAAAAGCACAGTTCAATACGATATGATGAGCACTACTATTGGGTATAAAATGTTTCCGATTTAGATCCATTAAAAACATTGTTGAAGAAAACAACTTCTTTAGTGTTTTTCTTTATATCAATTAAGTGTCAATGACCATTTTCCGAACAGACTTTTTTCCAATTTACTTCATTCTAGAAAACTGAATTTTTTCTACTTGTTAGAGTCATCGATTCTGATTTCCATCCCTAGTCTAACCTCTTGTAAGCAAGATCTTGGGCAAGATCTTGGGTACAGATAAGTGAACAGATCTTGAAAATTCAGGTACAAGATAATCCGATTATCTTGCGCCAAGATCTTAAGTACGAATCCATAATATCTTGGATAAGTACTAAGATAAGACGTGCTGCATGTGTCGTGATTTGAGACACTATGTAAGGCGAATTCTGAAAATGTGGTTCGAAACTACCGTGCACAACATTTTTTATTTTTTCTGTGAAAACGTATTAGGATATTTTTTTAAATTATTTTCAATTTATTTATTCTCTCCAAAACAATTCAAGCAAGCCAGATCTTCGGAATTGACTAACTTTGCGTTTGCTGTATCTCCGTGAGACCACTTCAGGACAATCCTCTCCCAATCATCGATCGAGATCAGCATGTTATCGAATAATTAATAATCGAGAAATAGTATTGAAAAAAATATTTTGAAAATGTATGTTTCCCACGGTCAATCATGTTGTTTATATACGACTGCATAAGCATAACAGAACGGTGAATGGCTGCTAGTCAGCATCTAAATATACGAATGATGTCGCTTTATGTTTTACTCAAGATCTTGTGGGAAGATGACAGTAACCGATATCTTGTCCATGATCTTGTCAAGATCTTAGGTACAGATATATTTTATACAACCAAGATATATGCATACAAATTATCTTTTCAAGATCTTGATAAGATCTTGCTTACAAGATGTTCGACTATGGTGAGTGGAACAGATTCAGCATTTCTAATAGAAATTCGGAGCAAAGTGCAAATCCTCGGTTTACTCTACTTTCTCTACGTCTTTCCAACAAAAAGCAGTTTGTTTTAACAAAATTGCAAGCGTTTCTTACAATTCGCTTCTGCTTGGTACATCTACTATTAAAAAAACTGAAAAGTTTTTTTTATTAAACTTTAGTCAAGTAGAAATAATTGCCTGTCTAGAAAACTTATGATAGTATTAAAAAGTGTTGGAAGTTTCGCCGACGTACAAATTTAAAGAGAGCGCTAATAAAAGTTTCCTTCTCCCACCATAAAGGGTAAACAGTTTTCTTTCACAGAAAACTAATCACATTCCTTTACTTTGAAGTGCGGTGAAAAAAAAATTGTTCGACGCAAGGGCCTGTTTGGAGTCTTGATCTCTAGAAAACTGCTGAACGTTGAGAATTATAGAGATTTAAAAAAATTGCAAGTTAACTTTCATAAGTCCAAGATTTGTAGAAAGTTTCAAAGAGAAACCATGAACTGTATCGAAAATCGATTTTGGAAGGGGGGAGGGGTGGTGTGAGTTCTTAAAGGTGGTAGTGAGTGCAATTCAGATAATGCGGATCATTTTTTTTTCTATCATATTTGTTGGGATTTTGATAGTTTTACCTCTCCGTCTATTATCAACACTTCTAAATCAAGTTCTATTAGTTGAGAACAGAGACGAATGCCTTTCAAATATCAAACTATTTTTCATTTTCAGATGACTCCAATTGATAATGGTAGAATAGTAGTCAGTTCTCATGATGTAGGAGAACATACGATTGGTACAGTGATTTTATTTTTATCATTTGCTGTTTTGGCTGGATGTATATGCAAATTAATACTTTCGCAAATATTGCAAAATAAATTTCCTGCTCCATTGACAGTGGTTGTGCTCATTTTGGGCTTCATTATCGGTATTACGTTTGCTCATATTCCTGTGAAGAACAATGATTTTTTACTTGGTGAAAAAGAATTAAGAGAAATTAATCCTCATCTTATTTATTATATTTTTTTACCGTTACTTATATTCGATTCCGCTTTTAATAGTCATTTTCATGTTATTCAAAACCAAATCTTATCTGCTATACTTTTAGCTGGTCCTGGCGTGCTCATCTCTATTGGTATTGTTTCAGTATGTGCCGTCTATATATTTCCTTATAATTGGTCTTGGCTAGTTGGTCTGATGTTTGGAAGTATTCTAAGTGCAACAGATCCCGTCGCTGTCGTGGCCATTCTACATGATTCTGGAGCAAGTAAATCACTAGCAGCATTGATCGATCTTGAATCTTTACTGAATGATGGTTCTGCATTCGTTATCTTCATGATTTTCCGAGATATTATCTTCGGAGGATATAACAGCACCAAAAAAATTATTATTGATATCATGAAATTCACTATCGGTCAGTACAGTTTGATCATATACACTTTATTCATATGACAAATTTCAGAAGCTTATTGGTTCATTGGTTTTCGAATGATTCGTTCTAGGAGGTCCAGTTTTCGGCTTTATCTGTGGCATACTTGCCGTACTCGTTTTGAATCTAATCCATAATGAACTTGAAGTCGAAATCTTATCGACATTTGGTCTTGCATATCTCATTTTTTATGTTGCTGACGTTGAACTCGGTGTTTCAGCTGTACTGGCGCTAGTGGTAATGGGATTGTTCATGGCCAAACACAAATATTGTATCAGTAGTCATGTTCAACTTCCAATGATCAATACTTGGAGGATCATTATTGATTTTGCAAATATTCTTATTTTTATTATTACTGGAATTATTTTAGCCCACTCATTGATTGGTACGAAAGCAACTATTGTTGCACGTGATTTTGGGTTTTCAATTGTTTTGTATATTGCTCTTCATTTCGGACGTTTATTTTCCGTCATTCTTCTATATCCATTGCTTCATAGGAATGGTGTACGTCTATCTTGGAAGGAGTATACCGTTCTGATTTGGAGTGGTTTAAGAGGAAGTATGTCTGTTATTTTAGCTTTGATTGTCGACTCTGACAGTCGCATTGATATCGCAACGAGACATCGCTTTCTTTTTCACATCTGCATGATTACCCTTCTCACCTTGATTATCAATGGAACAAGCACCAAATTTTTACTACACTGTCTCGGCTTGGATCACGGTATGTATATATTTTTTACTCAAAGATGCATTACTCAAGAGTATGACAGTTCCATCCGATGTTTTCTTCATCAGATGATTTGTTTCACTGTTTATTACTGTCTAGCAAGTATCGAGTGATCCGCTGATACAGCGATTACTCTTGATAAGAGGACGGAAGATAACTACCCAATATTTGATAACTCAAGTTTCCCTAGTCGAATATAACTAATAATAATTTTTAGCATGTGGATATAAGCAGATCTTCAATAGAGTAGTGGAAAATGTATGAACAGTACGAAGTTCTATTGGAATACGTTCAATCTCTTTTTTCAATTTGAGGTCAAATATTCTTTTGAAACTCTTACATCTGTTCACATAATACTTACTTAACCAGTCAGGAGTCCTGACTCAGGACTCCTCTATGAGAGTACTATATATATATATGAAAGTGAATAGCTTATGCAAACAAAATACTAAGCTAGAATCAGATTTGCACGGCGTTTTTATATTGAAATACTGTAATCTCAGAAGGTAGATTTATTTTATTTCGATCACTTAAATCTATTTAATATGATTCTATAACCTCCTAAAACAATTTTAAAATATCTCAATAATCAGTTCATACTTTTAAACCGAATCATTTTGATCAGAACAGGTTAAAATCTACTAACGACGTAGTAATCATAACGAGATATGATTGATACACTTGGTGGGCATATGCTCTTCATAATAATATCGAATACTTTAGGAATAGTTATCATGAATCGTACTAATTATTGAGATTAATGCAAGAAATCTACCAATCGTACGAGATAAGATTTTATTTAAGCCCCCTCCTCCTCAGAAAAATGAATTTCGTTCTAATTCGTTGATTTCGTGATTTATAGATAGTTAGATGGAGGAAAGTATCTACTCTCGAATGCATTAGCGGTTATTGAGTTAACGTTGAAATCTAAGGTCATTACATAAGCTTTTTCTTTAGCACCCTCACAAAGAGGGAAATATGATTTCTTGGAAAACTCTGATTTTCAAACCCTTTAAAATTTCTCTGTTAGAGTTTGGCATTAATAGATACCTTTAAATATGTTCACGTGAATCATTTAATCGATCATATATGATGAAAAAGTAGAAAATCCTTTTATATCAATTCATGGAGAACATTTACCAAATTATGTTATTGAAACTAATTTTGTGTTTTTCTCAAAATATGGTCTTCCCGCAGGAGAATTGAAATAAGTCCGGTTTACATTGAGCTTTCCCGACACTTATTTAAATTTTATACGCGTTGATGAGAGCTAAATTTTGATCGGACGGATTTTTTTAATTTGATTTCTGTACCTGTAAAAGTCCGATTGACTGCCATTGTTAGGCATGATTTGTGAGTTTTGCCTACTGAAATGTTTGTAAAAAAAATGAATCGAAGTGAATTTCAAAGATTCTGTCCATGGAAAATTTGCGTATGGAGGCTAAGTTTAATATAAAACCCACTCGACGTAGGTAGCCCTCATAGTCATGAAGTTATTTCGATTCTAGTGTCTGCTATAAAACAAGTCGTAAGTCAAGTTTAGTAAGGTACACATGGCTGAAGTTTTATTACAAGCGTTTCTCACTAGGACCATTCATTTCTGAAGGTTTCAGCGCAAGCCCATACTCGAAAATGGCAAGTCAATTCTGAGGGGACCCTTAAGAGAAATAACATGGTCAGCACAATTCTCAATTTAAGAATGAACATGCTCCTTTTTCAGGGACACCGGAAAGTGAAATCGTTTTGTTACAAGCTCTCGAGCACATGAGAAAACAAACGGCAAATCAGCTGCAAGAGATGAAATGTGAGAAACAATTTTCCGATGTCGATTGGAATATGCTCAACAATTATTTACCAGAAATGTTAGTTCAAGAAATGGATGAAAAACAAAGAACTAACATCTATAAGCGATTATCCATTGCACAAGATTTACTTTGCAGTTCATCATCACACTCTGGTTCAAAAAATATGATAACAGATGCTCAATTTAGGGAAGTTCCGCCTATTTGTGAGACTGACTGGCCTTTCATCAGCTGCGTTCTGAGCCAACCTGGTACACCTAATCAAGATGTTGTATTACCAGTTATCGATTTTCGACCAGATGATAAGAAACAAAATGACAATTTTCACAACGAGTTAACAATACGTTTTCTTACAGCATTGTCAGTTGATTACGAGAAACAGTGGTATCTTGGCATGATTCGTCGACGAACACTCTACATGTTGATCAAATCAGTAGAGAAAGCCAAGCATCAACATTCTCTGAAACTCCATTGGACCTTGATTGCTAAATATTTTCGATTGTCAAAATGGCTGCAACATCTCATGCGATTCGACTGTTTCAATTGGATTAACATACAATCAAATAAATTATTATTCGATCATGTCTTTCTAACTATTGAATTGACACTCGGTAAGTAAACTAGCGACAGTTTTCCTTAGTTTTGTTTTCTCGTGCAGCTTTCCATTCGGCTAGAACTCGTATGGATAATATTCGAGTACAATTTCCTGAGTTACCCAGTATTGATGAACGAGTTTGGCATGACGTTTACCAAGAAATTCATGTCTATCATCTTGCTGCTACATTTATTCTTCTCGATCTACAGCAGTCTTACGAAGTTTGTTGGCGAATTCACATGACAAAACGGTGTGCTCAAATGTTACTCAAATACGAATCAAAGACTATTGCTGAACTTTACGAAACTGGAATCCTTGGGGAGAGAAAATATTTACATATAGTCGGATTGATTGAAAAGAAATTGTTTGATCTGGAATTTTATCGTGTTCGAATGCCGAAAGGTCATCTGAAAGCGATTAAAGATGCTTTTGATTTATTGCCACTGTTTCGACTATTACCTAGTGATGAAAAAGCAAATTGGCAAGCGATTATGAAAATAAAGCGTAGATGGTTTCAACCTGGTGAAATTCTTCTTCAAAAAGGTCAAAGAGTATCCAATGCCTATATTATAGTCAGAGGTATTGTTGAATGTCGCAGTGATACAATGCCCGTCTATTACCGATCAGGCAATATTATCGGCATCGATGGTTTATTCTCACCAAACTTTAAAGCACACGGTACTTATTTTGTTAGCGTTGTACTTTTGGAAGCCTATATTGTTGATTCTGTATTATTGAATCATTTTTTAAGCAATGAAAATTTAGCTCCTTCAATCTATCGCGAAATCACGCTGCATGTCTTGAGTAATGATTATCAGACACATTTGAAATTGAATCGTTTACAATTGAGATTTCTTTTGCACCATCGAGCGAAATTCTATTGGAATCAACAAAATATATCAATTCGCTTAAACGATAATCAACGACTATTTATTCTCGCTGGCAATGTTATGCATTCGTTGAATGGTCATAACACTTCTTATGACGCAATTCAACTTCAAATCTTTGATACTGATACCGAAATTTTTCTTAATCCATCGACTGTGGCCTATTCATGGATGGATGACGATGAATTATTTTGTGTCAAAGATACTAATGTGACAATTCGTTTTCCCATGCAAACTAATAATTCGCTAGCAAACGCGCTAGTTTATCCGGGATGCTCAGTCGAAAACATGCAATCTTCCGAGCGACCACATTCAGCTGCAATATTGGATGATATGAAACATACTAACGATGCTATTGAAACAGACTCATGAACAAATATCCTTGTAAACATCAGAGACTTTGATTTTTCGTTTTATATTACAAAAGCATACTTATCTCATAACTTCCTAATATTATAAAATATTGATAGCAATTACAAAAAACATTTTATTGATATGTGTTATGTGCTTACTACATGTTTCTCATATTATTCTGATATACTAGATTAGCTTTAATGGAACTCAAAGTCTTCTTGCTGGTGTAGGTGGATGAGCTATGAATCTGGGTGAATCTTCGCTTCTCCCCTAGCTTTCATAGCCATGTACAAACTCATACAAGATGGTGGATGAATGTAGGACATAGGTGTAGTTGTGAGTGTTGTTTGTTGTTATTGTTGTGGGTTTTGACTGAATAACACGGAATAAACAGTATTGCACGGTACCTATATTTTGAAACGAAGTATAAATCATTTGATAGGTTTCATAGAAACCATAAAAAATTTTCAAAAATATTATCCAAGTTTGCAGAAATATGTTTTAAAACTCTCATGTGTTTCCTATTAAACCTAAAAAACAAAGTTTAGAATTAGTTTTAAAAAATTGAAACCATTTCAAGTTTCATAGGGTACTCTCTAAAAAATAACCGTTTCCCAGAAAACCAACGCAAAAAGGTTTGCGAGGCTCGGAAACCCTTTTCTTACTCTCGGGAACTGTTTCAAGGGTTTCCGAAAGCTCGGAAACCCATTTTTNAAAAATGGGTTTCCGAGCTTTCGGAAACCCTTGAAACAGTTCCCGAGAGTAAGAAAAGGGTTTCCGAGCCTCGCAAACCTTTTTGCGTTGGTTTTCTGGGAAACGGTTATTTTTTAGAGAGTAGTCTAAACTAACTGTGGTTCGATATAGTACTCATTTCTTGCAGCGTACGCAACAAAACTCACACAACCATACGCACGCACCCATCCGCATTCACACCCTAATTGAGTAAGTATGAGTTTTTCTTAATCGTATCGAAGAACTGAAACATAGGAATTCATGAAGTAGAGGAAAATGACAACTGCCATTATGATAAAAACCTTGTGGAAAACGAAACGTAACTACCAGTGTGTCGATATTGATGCCATTCCTGGCTGATCTTCTTTCCTCGTTATCCTCTCTCTATTCCCTCTCCTATATGAGCATGCGTTTTATGCAAAGTAGAGGGACTCATAGATATGTGATGAAGTAGCTCAATAAATATCATTATTGAGGGTGGCGGTAAGCTACTCAATCCAGTTGGCCGATATACTAACAGTTCTTCATTGCGGTTAATCAAAATGATACTTTCTAGAAAACATTTTTTAAAGCCAAGCGTTCATATTCAAAAATTTGCGATGAAAATAACAGGAAAATAATGATTGTCATTGATCCCCAGGTCAAGGTTTACAAACTATGTATACGGTGGTTTACTAGCATATACGATGTCGTATAAAATCGTGTACATGCTGCATTCACTCCGTATACGGCCACATTTGAGCGTATTACATGGTCCAGTATTACGGTCGTATATTTTCCTACCCGTATACGTTGAAATACGTAGATTGTCTACGGAGCGTTTACGATTGTAAACGGTCGGCATTTATCTTTTAATGAAGAGTGGTATTCCACTTTCTAGGATAAATTGCCCCATTTTCGTTAATCAAAATAAATTATTTTATCGATGCGTACTTTATATATATATATATATATATTGTAAATTTTTAAATGAATTTATCCCGGAGAAAAAATACAAATAAGAAACACACATGAAAGCATGCATTTAGAACAAGTAGACGACGAATGTAGAAAAACATAAGTGAAAAAAGACGAGTCATTTTTATCAATTGATCAGTTCAGCGTGCGTTCAATTTTTTTCGAGAAGTCTTTTATGTCGTTATCCTAAGATGCATAAAAGAGTTCAAGCGAATTATCAAGTTGGTCATTCCTTAATTCAAATCATTTGAAACAAAATGAATAAAAATAAATTCAATTTGTGGTAAAAAAATCAAGATTCAGAAATGTGCTCAGAATCTATCTCACTATATAAGTGAGAAATTGAAATAGTAAACGAATGAAAGAAGCAGCATGTTTATACAGACAAATCTTTTTCTTTTCTTTTCTTTCCTTTCCTCCCTTCTGTCTATAATAACATAACTTAACAAGAGACGAAATATATGTCAGCGTCAAATCTCGGATTCAACCCTGCCTCAGATCCGCCTAGGCTAATCTGGGATGTTCACTTTGGACTATAGTCCAATATCAGATCTAACATCGGACTGACACTATTTTAGGCCATCGCCAGATAAGTTAATTGCAATACGTCCCATCTCGGATTAGCCTTGAAACTTCAAGGCGAATCTCAGATTGGACTAGACCCATGTCGAATCAAAATATCAGTAAGGTCAATCTCGGATTCGCCTAGACCAATTTCGAACTCTTTTTACATCAAGCAATTGGAGACCAAGTATATATTGAATTTTATGTGGAAATATTTTTGTTGCCTAAAAAAATATCAAACAAATATTGGATGGAAAAAATTCAATAAAATGTCACAAGAATGGCTCTCGTTGTGCTAATATACGGGGTTAAAAAAATAAAGCTATTTCATCTTGTTTCTTCTAAATTTCTTTGCGCTATTCATTTATGATTAGAAACACTGTTTTTGAAAATAAAATTTTCTATGCGTTACTTTACTTTTGGTTTAATATAATATAAAACCCTCCCAGAATAAACGACCATGACCTTCTACTATGAAAATTTACATCGCTCCTCCAAATGTGACTTTCTAATGTAGGCTAATTCTTTAGTAGGATTTACTGAGAAAACTAAAGGTTTTTTAAAGCTTTCTAACATTAAAACAGGTACTTTTAGCAGGGAAGTACGGGAAAACCAGCTTTTTTGTTTGGAATAAACGTAATGTTACTTACAAAACCTCGGTTTTTACTAAAAACTGGCTTTTCAGTGCCAGAACCTAAAACGTCCACTGGATTTCTGAAAAAATGTTGCTTCAGATACCATAACCTTCTATTACGGCTTGTAAGATTTTCATTGGGGGTGGCGCAGTAATGATGGTAGCCTTGTAACGAGGGTGACCTTCTTATATGTGGTGACCTTTTATTCTTGGGTGGGTGTGGGGATTACTTGATATTCAATTATTGATTTGTCTAAAAACGAGTCCAAGATTGGTCTAGGCAAATCCGAGATCCGACGTATTGCAATTAACTTATCCGAAAATGTCCTAACACAATGTCAGTCCGATGTCGGATCCGATATTGGACTATTCCGAAGTGAATATCTCAGATTGGCCTAGGAGGATCTGAGATTGAACTGAATTCGAGGTAGGACGCTGACATACATATCCTTTCGTTCAACTTATTGAGGATTCCGCTCGTATACTCGTCTCAAATTATATTCATTGGGTCTTAAACGAAGGAAAAGAAAAGAAAACTTTTCTTTGTTCAAGAACGTTACACTATTTTCACACATGATTCTACTCATAGATGTCTATTGGGTAAGCACAGAGTTTTTTCATGAGTCCTCATTCAATATATTTGTTTCACGGAAATTACTCAATAAAAGATGAAAACAAGTCGCATTTAGGGTTAGGGGTGGCATTTAAACTTTACTTTAAATTTAACGTTAAAGTGATTTGCTTTAACTTTAACCTTTAAAGTTATAGTAAAAATATTTTAACTTTAACACTATAGTTAAAGTTTTTTAAAGTTAAAGTGCCACCCCTAGTCGTATTCTGAAAGATAATTGTATTTCGAGCAAATATGGTCGTATGAAAAATTTCACACACGGAGTACTAGACTTTTAGTTCGCAGGTGTCCGTATTTTTCCACGAGCTTCGTAAACGGAATCCGTATCGAGATATTTATCATCATATACAACCATCGTCTATGGAGTTCATGCACTCAGTCTGTCTATCGTCCTTTATCTCCATAAACCATCTTTTACGAGTGCAGCTGGTTTGATATTGGTCGCATATCGGTTTTAGATCGAATCATCCAAAGAAGTGGGCGGAAACTGAAGTAGATCGGTTATTCTACAGTCTTTCATCACAGATCCATGCATACCCGATACATTTTTACATATTAGCATACCTCTAAGTGATCTTGATGAACGATTTATGAACTTGAAATCGATTTTTCATAACCACACACTAATCTTTTTCTCATTTTTTATATTCATCAACGTCATAAACTCGCGATTATGTTGATACAACCAAAATTTAAATCGATTATATGCTTGTTCTTGTTTGATAGTTTTTGCCCATATCAACAGATCTAAATGGATTACGTCGGGGAAATATGTTTGGACTTGTTCAACGACGGTATTTAATGCGAGAAGATTTATAGAACTACGATCTTTTATGATTTCATCAATACTGCGCAACGACAGATATTTTAATTTGTTGTTTGGTGAAATCATATGTGCTAATTGAAAGAGAAATGTGGAATACAATGTGTTTGCATTAGCCGATAATAGTAGATTTGTTAAATTTTGAAATGAAAACATTGGAAGGGATGCAAGTATTTTAATGAGTTCCTCGTACGTTTTAGCACCTAAATGTAGAATTTTTAAATTTGGTGCTAGACTCAATACTGTATGTAAAAACTTTAGAGTAATCATATTTGAGTCTGAAGAATTATCTTGTTGACTATAACGCAGTTGCATTAAATTCCGTAGCTTAAATGTAAGTCTGGTATTACTCGATATTTTTTCGTCATTTAAATGAAGTAAAGTTACATTATTGTAGAGCAATGTAGCAGTACCCTGCTCAAACTGTAATCTTTGCCGATATCTGCTAATAAAAGGGATTGGTCGGTATTCCAGGCTGTAAAATTGAAATGTATTATCAGGTAACTTTTTAATACATTGATTGAAATCAGTGGGATATTGGTTTGTATGAATCAAATATTGAAATGATTGAAGTTGAGGGAAATTGTCTTTAAATTCATTTAGATTAAGAAGTTCTTTATCACAACTATCAAATACAATTAATACTAGGGATTTTAATTGCAGTCTAAATAGTAGTAAAAACTGTTTTATCCTTTGATATTTTAGCTTGAATCTTTTCTTTTCTGCACCATTATCGGCTATTACTGATTCTAAATGTAGTTTATTTAATAATTTTTGTATTTGAAAATTTTTTAATTCATCCTTCCAATCATCTTCAGACAAACCATAGTCATCGACTTCTCCATCGCTTGTAACTATCGATAAATTTAATTCATTCAAATTTATCATCATGCGTAGTAGAACAAATATATCTTGGAAATGAAATAGATGAATTGTTAATGATTTTATATTTGGCATTAGTACCGTTTTTGTAACACGATTAGTAGCACTTGTATGGTGTAGATCGGAATATTTATAAATGTTAGACCATAGAGGAATGTCCGAATCTGAGGGCAATAAACTTAAGTGTGTTAAAGTTCTAGATAACTGTGAATGCGATACTATTTGCTCTAGTGTTTCATATAAATCAAAATTAACAGCTAGACGAATTTCTGTTAAATGTTGGCAGAATTCTGGTAATAGGTTTTCAAAATAAAAATTGATGTGTGTAGGGTCATTATATTCTTCAAAAAATACCTCATCCGTTGTTCTAGGATTACGATCATCAATTAGTGTTAAGCATTGTAAATGTCTTGGTAATTGAAAAACTGATGTTATCGCATCACTTAATGTTCGCTGTTGTTGTTCTTTCTCGATGTCTCTGAATGCGCGATGACGTTGTGATAGTTTTTGCGATGTTATTTTCTGCTTGCAGAAGTCGTTAAATAAATTTAGTTGAAAACAATTTTTCAATGTTAATGAGCATATCAGGCTCTCATATAGAGGGAAAAGATGCTCAAAAAATTGTTTGAACTGTTTGTAAGAGACGTCACTTAAATTAATATTGCTGATAGATGGTTTGATAAGTTGTTCGAAATGTACATTCAAGTTATGAAATGAATAGAGTACCTCTACACCATGTAAGTACACAAATATTTCGAGCCATATTTCATCGGGTAATCGTTCCATGTTGTTCTTTGTCTTTCATGAAACTATTCTTCGCATCAATAAAACATGCATATAGAAAAATGCTATCGGATTGCCATATCATTATGTCAATATATAATGAAAAGATTTTATTAGGTTTCGTTACCCGTTAGATAAGTTATTGCATCCAAAAAGAGTCACAAATAGACGGCTTATTTTCCTTCGTTTTTAATATTGATATAGTATTGTTTTGATATTGTGTAATAAAAGCACGAATTCAGTTAGTATCATATCAATCTTGATATTTAGATAGAGTCTAAAATAAATGAGCACATAAATACTATGATACAATACGAAGTTATAGTAGATATCAATATTAGCACAGTTACATTGAGATTCAGCAATGAATAACAAAAGGAGACGTGGGTGTGGATGTGACGGTCTCAATGTGAGGTAAGGTAAATATCGAAAAAAGAAACTCTCTTTACATCACACGACCATCTATACTCACACCAATACCCAGAATCATACTGACAGCTGCACTTTTACCAACAACCTCTAACACTGTACGGCAAGATAGCATCATCATTGTGAGCTACTACTAACTTGACTATGACGAAATTGATGACATTTTGATTTTGCTTCGCAATCGAAATCAAAAAGAGCGATTTGAAGTGTTGTTCATCATCATCATCATTAGAAGCTTACAGTTTCGAAATAAAATGAAGACTATTCTAAATCTTAACATAGAGAATGGGAATAGCACGATAAGATCAAAGTCTTACTTTATTTGGTGATCTCGAATGTTATGTTATGAGAGTGTTTACTTTATTTTTGAAGGTGTTTTTAATCATTCCTAGTTCATCTGAAATGCTTTGATCAACATAACCTGCCAATTCTAGAAAACGGTTGTGATGATTGCTTTTGAATGTGTACTTTTCAAAAAGAACCTGACTTAATCATTCAAATCTATAACATGAGAGAAAACTTCGTGTTATAACTTTCTATAAAAAATTTTCTTTCAGCCACGACAGCAATGCGTGATGCTTTTTGAACATTGTTTCTCCATGAGCTGTAAATTAGTAGTATATATGGCATGTATTAGACTTTTGATTATAATTTTGTATCGGCGTGTATATTATTCAGTCAGTGCATGTTGGTACTTGATCGAAAAATATGTTATGTTTTTAGCTGCAATTGTTTCATATTTTTATTTGGCTTGAAAATAAACTAACTATTTAAATTAGTTGAAAGCAGTCTAATGAAAAGTTTTGTGTTATCACTATTGCTTTTATTTCAAACAAAAATAAATATTGGACAGAATGAATCTTTTCTAATATATTTGCAACACATATGTGACAGTGCAGAGGAAGTTTATCAGAATGATCTGTTCTCTTCCTCACAAATGTATAAAAACATGCTTTGTTCGTTAAAAACCACGATGACTTGAATTCATCTTGGCTATTGGCATGCTCATCTATAACACTCATTGACCTTCTAAACAGCTAGGTGTTCTGCAGCAGATATCCGAGAATCGCCGAGTTTACTCGACTCACTTCGTCTCGTGGCGGTGCGAGGCGAGGCGAGTCGGCAATTCCTACATCACGGCGAGCACGAGTTGACTTTGTGAGTCGCCGAGTCGACTCACCTATAATTACAATGTTATTTTTGATGAATAAATGAAAAATCTTTAAGGATATCTTTCGATTTCATGCAGCTCTTTCTAAGCGTTTCCATTTGTAGTGAAGTTTATCGAATTGGGACAATAACTTAGTGTGCAAGGTGTCTCAATAATCAGATTAAAAAAGAAAACTGTATATCTCTAAAGAGTGATGAACAAATTATCTGATGTTTTGCGTGATGGTAGAGGATAGTTGCAATTTTCTATTCAAGTGGTAGTAGCTCATTAACACACTTCAAATCTAGCACCATCTAATTACCTGAACACAGAATTTGACCTTTTCCAACACACTTCTATCAGTCATCAACCACAACTAATAGAAACGTATCCCAAAGTTTATTCGTAGATTCCATTTTTTTGGACATTGTTATACTGATCATTTTGGTTAAAAAGTTGTTCTATTTTCATCAAGAACTAACGGTATCAGAGTCAAAGTACTAGAAAATGTCGTATGCTTTGATTAGCACTATTTGCTGTTCTCCAGAATTTTTACTCTGGTAACACCTTTTCTTGATGAACATGAAACATCTGTTAGCCAAAATGATCAGTTAATAAGACCTCTAAAACTATGATTTACCAGTAAGTTCTCGAGTAGCGTTGCTATTTAGTTCACTGTCCAGAGGAGTACTTTCTCAAACTTGAACTAACATCACTGGTGTTTTTAGATCTTGTCAGTGTAAAAAGATTTGAGAGGATTTTGTGAAGTTAGATAGAATAGAGAAATCTCAAGAAGTCAAATAAACTATAACATAATTTTGAAAATCTAAGAATAAAGGAATTCACATCAGATTATAGAAACTCCAAATTTATAGTTTATCTTTCGAATAGAAATATGAATTTTTCTCTTTTAAATTAGTAATAATAATTCTAATTGATGTTATTAAACCTTTTACTGATGAATAAAAACTTTGAAGTATCTCCACCATTAGAAAAAAATTAGTTCATTTGATAATAATCCTGTGCAGCGATGTAGTTTTCTTTTTCCTCGATGAGTTTCAACACAGTCTGGATACACGTATATTTAATTATTGAATCTAGTCCAACTATTGCACTGATGCAGTCCTCAGAGCATTGTTTTTACGCTCAGTGAATAAATGAATGATCTTTATTTATTTGATTATCATTAATATGTTTGTTCTTTTAACTTATTTAAATGTATAAACTGTTCTTTATTTGATTGTATAAAATAAAAAGATAGTGATTGTTATGGGTGGTTGAAAAACTAACTAAAACTAACTATTTTGTTATAAACTCTAGGCGAGGCGAGGCGGTGACGAGTCGGAGTCTCAGAAGGCGAGGCGAGGCGAGGCAGCAATTAGCAACTCGCCAGCATGACGAGGCGGTGAAGAGTCGCTTTTTTGATTGACTCGCGGATCTCTGTTCTGCAGTATGTATAAAACGTGATATTCAGCATTGAGTTTAGCTATAATATTGTTTTTTTATATCACGAAAAGATTACCGACTCATATATATGAAGATGTAACCTAATGTTTCGGTGTTCGAACGGTTTATTGTTTTCGATAAAAATAGAAGTATCAGAATATTCCATATATTGTTAACTATCGCGTAAATAAGAATGATAATGAGCCAACAGTTCTAGATTACCAGTTAGTCGAAAACAAAGTGAAATGCTTTAAAACGCACAATGAATAACAAGTTCTTGCAAAACCAGACCTATGGTACTCTAATCGATTGCTTTTTAAGTCGGTATCAACGGATAAAGAAAATACTGATGGTCGTGTCAAAACTGAACTTTCCATTCCTCCATATGCTTCGACGTATCATGTATGAGAGCATGTATATAATATGTTTGTCTGAATCCATGATTATTTCATATGATTGAGAATATTGTGTGCTGTTGTGAATGGAAATTCTGCCTTCATACGTATCTGTATTTAAGGCCTAGAAAGAAATATAGATTCATTCATTTACCCTAATGAGAAAGTGAATGCATAAAACTGAATTCATGCAAATCATCCGATTGCATCGAAATTCTTATATCTATCGATGAAATTGATGACATTTAATGAATGTATAGGAAGTTTTCTAAATTTAATTTGCATCGTTAAAATTTTCGAGCAACTAGGTTTTAGTTCATCCAAATGTAAGCGAATATTATTACAACTTTCCTCTGATTATATTTTCATGCCGATTTTTTCGACTAAAAGCATCGCTCGTCAAAGAATTCTTTCTCTCTGGTTATTTGTGTCTTGATATAAATTGGCAACTATATTTTGATTTTTATAGATATTAACGATGTTACATGGTTGGATTAGAAGATAAACATTCAATTAAAACTATCAAGTGGGATTATAATTTTGATCATCCTGAAAATAGAAATACGAAGTAAGATGAATGGAGTTAATTGCGATATAACTCTTTCTCACTATTGATAGTACAAAGAAATCTAGTGACGAATGCACTTTCTGTCCTGAGAAAATACTCGTCGGCCTTTATCTTCTCTTTTTCTTCGCATATTGATGAGTCCATATCTATCACATTTCTATTTCTTATTGGTATAAATGCATATATACAGGCGCATGCATGACACTTTTCTTCATCGGTTTGCTCTTTTTTGTTGTTGTGATGTTCCATGTATTTGCATTATCATAATATTGTTTTGCGTCTTCCTTATTACGAATAACATGTCAACAGGTATCGTTGTGGTAAAAGATACTTCTCGATATTCCCTTATGAGCATGTAGATTTAAGAAACTATCATTACAATTCTTATACGTACGTATGACTCTAATCCATAAAAATATAGCATATTTATTGATTATAAATAACTAAGCTTCACTTCTATAAGAAAGATAAATTTTGAAAAAGAAAAGGTTGAGCACTATATCTGTATGATTGAAGAGTGAATGAGATATCTAACACGAAAAAATCCGGTAGACCCTTGTAAATTACATGAGGCCAATAAAAAACGAAGTTTTTTTTATTGTTCTCTATAGAATGAAGTTTACTATATCTAGGAATAGTTATTTGACATTTTGAAATGGACTAAAACATTTTCATTTGATGAAAGTTTTCTATTTTATGTATTGAAAAACTTGTTAGATTTCAATCAACATATTAAATGAATATCTAAAGGAATACATAACAATGCAAGGTAGTCTATGCGATCGAGTAACATTAAAGATGATTCTTAATGAATCGATTTGAAATATACTAAAATGTGATCTAGTTCAAAGTTGATCAACTCTTCAGAAATAAGAGAACTATTTATAGTACATAATAATTTTCTTGCTTAATTTTAAACGAAGGCAAAAGTTACTTTCGTGTAATGAAAGAAGTTTTGTAGAGTTCAATAAGGTGATAACAGTTCACTGTTCTTCTACTCCGATGATTGTTAATTTCAAAAGACAAGTTATATTGTTAACACTTCAGTCATTTTTCACATTAGGATTTCTTCTTCTAATTCTCTATCTAAATTACACTGCTTCTTGAGTGAGTGGAGATTTTTTCAAATTTCTCGGAAATCATAGATTGAAAGACAATATTGATACGCAAAATCGAATAGCCTACATCACTCAGTAGTATACTTTAATAATATCTTCAGACGTTGAAAATATCTAATCGTACAAGTATGATGAATCCGGTATTCACTAATGCAGCTGGTATGGACAAGACTGTACTTCGGCGATATTTAGCATTACCACAACTCGATGGTAAATCTATGGTAACCTATGTATGGATCGATGGAACAGGTGAAAATCTTCGAGGTAAACTATTTCATTCTTTTAACGTGCGATTATTTTATGTGTTAGTTTTTTCACTACAGCAAAAACACGTACATTTGATAAGGAGCCCAAGTCGTCTGATGATGTGTCATGGTGGAACTTTGATGGCTCGTCGACTGGTCAAGCTGAAGGAGCGAATTCGGAAGTCTATTTAAAACCAGTAGCTCTGTTCCAAGATCTGTTTATGTTGGAACGAAATAAAATTGCCCTTTGTGAAACCTACAATTTTGATCGGAAACCAACTGGTAAAAGTGTGATTAGGTTTTTTTGAAAATGAAATTCATAAATTTTAACTATGTTTATGTTCTAAGCAACGAATCATCGTGCAAGTTGTCTCGAAGCAATGTTAGCGGCACAAGATCAGCATCCATTATTTGGTCTTGAACAAGAATATACACTAATGGATCGAGATGGGTGGCCGTTCGGATGGCCAAAAGGAGGATATCCTCAGCCACAAGGCACATTTATAATATATATATATATATATATATGTGCTAATTTTCGACACATAAAAACATTCAATTGTGTATTTTAGGTCCTTTCTATTGTGGAATTGGTTCATGTCTAGCGTTAGGTCGCGATTTGGTCGAAGCACATTACAAAGCATGTCTGTATGCCGGTGTTAATATTCGAGGAACGAATGCTGAAGTTATGCCAGCTCAATGGGAATATCAAGTGGGCCCATGTGAAGGTATTGATGCTAGTGATCAACTATGGATGTCACGTTATTTATTACAACGAATTGCTGAAGAGTTTGGTATTCAAGTAAGTTTTCATCCGAAACCAATCGCTGGAGATTGGAATGGTGCTGGATGTCATACAAATTTTTCAACACTTGCTATGCGTGAGCCAGATGGCATAAAGTAAATATTTTTTTCTAATGAAAATTAGAAATTTAATTTTTTTTAAAATCTTTTTTAGTATAATTAACTGTGCTATTGAACGACTTAAAGCACGCCATCAAACACATATTAAAGTCTACGGCAAAGATAATGAACGTCGATTGACCGGTCGACATGAAACAGCCAGTGTACATTATGATTGTCATACATTTATATTAGACATGAGTGGGGCCAATAGTTTTTGGTCCCGGTCCCGACCCGGTCCCAACCAAAAAAATATTTTGGTCTCGGTTCCAGTCCCGGTCCCAGTCAAATAGAAAGTTTTGGTCCCGGTCCCAACGGGAATGGGACTGGGGCTGGGACCATGTTGCACATATCTAATTAGAATACTGAACTATCTTTCTTTTAAATCTAGATACATGAATTTAGTGCTGGTGTTGCAAATCGTGGTGCATCCATTCGAATTCCCCGTCAGGTTGACGAAGAAAAATGTGGCTATTTCGAAGATCGTCGACCAGCTTCGAATTGTGATCCGTATGCTGTAACTAGCATTATTGTTCGTACCGTGTGTCTAGGCGAACAAGATTGAACAGGAATATATAATAAATCAGAAATTCATTTAGAAAAAAAACAATTAATACAGTTTCATTAACTGGTTGCTATGTATATTAGCTGTAGACCATATATGAATTAGATTTTTTTACCAACTCAAATATAGATAAAATTCAATATTGATTTGAAATCGATCGTCTACAAGTTATTAATAGTAGTTCCATCTGAGCATAATGAAATGAGTCGAAAACATCAGTTTCAAATGTGTATGTATATGTGTGTTTTGTCTGACTCCTTGTAAACTTAGATGAGTCTGATTTTCAAAAAGTAGAACATGCTCGTCTTTATGAAACACTCTAAATAAAATTACGAGTATGAGAGCGTTGGTTGGTTGTCACTACACATTCACAGCCACACACAAACGATGGATCTATATTGATGAAACAATATTGCTTACGAGCGAATAATTTAGGCATGATTTGAAAATAAGTATCATCTTATTCAGTGTAAGAATATCTGGTTTTAATCGAATTGAATTGCATTCAACTTTTACTGATTCTATTATTTATCTAAAATATCAATATAGGTACATCATTTCAATAAGCTTTCACCATCAGTTACAGTTTGATCAGCTATTCGCATAGATATACAACTGTTCTACTTAATTCTGTTTCTTATTTTAATATAAATTTCACGAATTGGGAACCAGCTTATTACAGACAACATTCATGAATATTCGCCGTCATTAATTGAACAATATATTGCTTAGAAGTGTAAATTACAAGAATTATTAGTCTAGCAATCATGGTTGATGAGAAAATGAGCAAGATGTACACTGCTACTCGTATAGTTGTAAGATACTTTACTTTATTCTATACATACTAAGTACTTCAAAGTATGTATTTGAAAGAATCATTCGCAGTGATATATGTGCCGTTCGTATTTGTAAAACAAATCAAATATCATAACTTTTGCTCCCTAATTTTGGACTAAACTTAAGAGAATTTATCCAAACTGATATTTTATACTTACGTTTTCTGGCTCATTGGGATCTTCGACATTTCGAATTAGGCATGTTTCTAGGCTGATTGAAAGAGACAAATATATGAGAGGGTGCGCCGATCATTAATATCTTGACATGTGTGATGAGATGCAATCATTCTTTTGAAAAAGTTGATAGTAACTCTTCTTGTCATAATTTTACTAATTCGAAAAGTCCATAATGTCGAAATGCAGAGGTTCGAAGGCAAAAGATTACATATTACATAGAATAAACGTTACTCAAGTTGGATTATGGAAATTCTATTCTACCATAGAGAAAATTTTTCCATCAACATAGGATACTATTTTGAACTGTGTAAAAAATACCTTGACCACATGTTTTATTGATAGAAGCGTTCGTCTCACTTATCAGACACAAAACTCCTGATATTCTATTGAAAGAAAATAGTATCTGGGATTATAATACACAACACCTGAAAAAAAACGCACGAATCCAAAAGTTCAATGCACCGAATAGATGAATCTTGACAAAAGTCGCTATAAAGGGGACGAGAATATTTGAATAAGGTCGATCCATCACAAAGTAAGATTCATATTTATCCATCATAATGGAATAGATTTGTGAGGTTTCTGTAACAGTGAACACGTTTTGACTCAGTCAGTTTGTCAAAAAGAAAAAGAAAAGCACTGATATAAGCAAACGATTATTGACTCAATAACTTTTATTGTTTTGGAATTCGTTGTGGTTGTTATGCATCTTGTTATATGATTTTATAACACTGCGCAGCTTGAAACTCTTCTAGGACTTCATATATTATCAAGACGAATTCGTGTCTTCATGTTATACAATAAACATACAATAAATTTTAATGGTCATATATTACACTTCATTCAAATTCTTTCTTTAATACTGACATGTGCATGTGAATATGTGTATGCATTTTGGCTCAAGTTCTTATCTTTGATTCACTCATCCTCACTATGGGTGCTACATTACTATTACTGGTAATAAGTAATAACTTATAACGGTATTAATTATTACTAGAAATAAGTAATAAAGTAAAAAGGTAATAAGTAATAACAGTGATAATCTTATTACTTATTGCTATTAATATGTAATAAAATGTTTTTATTATTCATTAGTTTTTTATAGTAATTTGCTTGGTTTTAATCATTTTAATGATACCAAAAGTTTTACTCTTTCGTATTGACGAAGTCTAACTTATTTTCATGCAGCTTTATTGCAAATTACTTTTATTACTTCCAACATTTTTATTATTTATTACCAATAATAAGTAATAAATAATTTTTATTACTTATTACTGGTAATAAGCAATAAAAATTGGAAAGTAATAAAAGTAATTTGCAATAAAGCTGCATGAAAATAATTTAGACTTCGTCAAGATGAAAGAGTAAAACTTTTGGTATCATTAAAATGGAAAAAAAAGGAAAATTACAATGCAAAAGTAAAAAGTAATAAAGTAATCAAAATTATTACCAATCACAGAGTAATAGTAATAAAAGGTAATAGTAATGTAGCACCCCTAATGCTCAAATCAATATTCACACTTGAAGCCTTAGATAATTTAAGAGAAAGCTTTTAACTGTATTCTATATACTATCTGATAGCTCGTTTCGAAACAAATTATCGACGATGTACTTACGTGTGGGTCTCTTGAAATTCTGTTCAGAGATTAGGTTTTAACATATAATTGAAAATGTTTAACCATATATTTAGAAATCCATTCAATCTAGAAATCCATTGTCTTATATATTTTGGAAAAAATGAATAAATATCGTTAGGGAATCAATGAATAATTTGGTATGTCTTTAATGCGAGCAGGTTTAGGAGGAGCAATACTTCTTTGATATACAGAAAGAAATTATGGCATGGAGACATTCAGAGTAAGTATGAATCGGAATTCGAACGATGATTATAATTAACAAGATAAAATTCCATCAATCTACTTATCTAACAATTAAATCTGGTCGAATAGCTCGAAATGTAACCATGGCAAAGACGGTGATATTGTCTTTTTGAAGGAGAATATCCAAATGAAGCAATGTCATGTTCACTTCAAGCGCATTAGCAATGATCTGAACACCTTGATCTGTAATACGATTCTCCGATAGATTAAGATAGATCAATGTATTATTCTTGGAAAGAATATCGGCAATCATAGCCGCACCATCATCACCAATCTTATTCTTGGATAGATCCAAATGTGTTAGTGTTAGTTGATCTTGTAACGCGCGAACAAGACTGTACATACGACTATCTTCGATGATACAAGATTTTGCTCGGAGATAACGTAGTTTTTTATTTACGCGGAGCATTTCACCCAATCTTACAACACTGAAATCGTCCATATCATTATGCGATAGATCAAGACTCAGTAAGGTATCATTGTTCTGTATGGCATCCAAAATTGCGCGTCTTTGCACATCGAAAATTTGATTCGATGTCAAATTTAGGTGTGCTAGCGTCCGGTTCTTTGTAAGACCTTCGGCTAATCCTCGTACGCCGAATTCCGATAAGTTGACATGAGAAATATTCAAGTTAATAAGAGTGCTGTTATCGATCAACATTGCTCCAATTGATTCACCACCATTAACAGGTGGAACTTTAGATGTAATTATTTGATTTCCGCTTCTCACAGCTAAATTATTCAGACTAATATTGAAATGCAGAAGTGTTCGGTTGGATCTCAATTTATCCAGTATCCGTCTAGCTCCAATAGCACTGATCTCATTGTAGCTGATGTCGAGACTTCGTAAACTCGTACATACTTTCAACAAATAACCAATATACAAACCGCTCTTGTCATGCAGACGATTGAATGAAAATTCTAGTGTTTGCATGATTGGATTGGCACAGACGGCATCAACAATCACGTGGAGACCTTCGTCCTTCAGCATGGTATTAGACAGAGTCAAATGAATCAAAGTACCACTTGATCGGATAAAATCGGCAAAAGTTTGTGCACCCCGAGGTGGTAGTGGCCGATCTTTGAATTGCAACGTCGTCAAGACCATATTTCCTTTTAATGTAGCCAGTATCTCTGTAATACCTTGATTGGTTATGGCGCCACTAAAGGTAAACGAACGTAGTGTGTTGTTGGATTTCAGTGCATCTCGGATGCCGGTACGCTTTCGCGACCAACCACCACCATCAGTGAGCTCTGCCTGACGTACGAAAGTATTCGTGGCAATGATTTGATTGCACAATTTTTGGATTCGTTCCATATTGGACTTGTCATTGTTGTCAGAAAGAAAACCATGATGACAAACATTGATGATCGAAGCTCGACAGAGAGCTTTATTTAGTGTATCAAGTGGTGGTGAATGATAGACATATTTGAGAGTATAAATACGCAAACGTCGTAGGGGAGCTCCTGACAAACGAGATATTTGCGTTGGATTCAGTTCTCCACTGATGGTCATTTCACTTTCTTGTTCATCAAATGATATGCCTTCAAAATCTCGTAAACGACGAACCAAGAGATATTGGTCAGATGGATAATGACGTCTACACACCCATCGAATATCCATGTCATTGGTGATCGTTCGATACAAAGAGCCGAGATTCGTCCATTGAGGTACGACAATATCTTTTAATGTCGATGTTTCTTGCATGGAAATTACATTAAGTTCAATTCGATTAAGAATATCTGTCATCTTGTTCAGATCACTTTCAAACATCGACCAGAAACGAGTGTCTTGTACACTATTTACCATTTTAAGATTGAGGAGATAGTGAGCCAATGGAATCATGTACTGTTTCAAATAAGACCCATAGATTTCAAAAAATATTCTAGCATTTGGTAGAGAATAACCAGGATGCAAAGCAAAATGAAGATGATTGACGGAACATTCGCATACAAGATGAAGAAGGAAGCTATTCTTCCAGATATCTTCTGATTGCCATTGATAAGATGGATCGGGTAGAATGACTAACAGTTTCGGCATCTCTGCATTGTCTTTGTTTATTTTATAAATTTTTTCGAGAATATAATCGATGCTCGACATTTCTGCTTCAGTACCGAGATTTAAAAATGGGGGTTCTAGTAGTACACTGGGTGATGGAAGTTCGCGCAAACGAATTACATGTAAACCGTGACCTGTATTGATATTACTGATCACTTCAAAGTACGTTCCTGGCAGAAGTAAAATTTCTTCATCCCGTTGATGACACGAATGAGCTTTGATCGGTCGTGCATTGAGACATTCAATGGAGAACATGGTTCTCACTCCAGTCTCACCCAGATAAGCACGTTGTTGAAGTACCTCTATTGATTGAGCACAAGACATAATTGTCCACCAGATGTAGCGTTTACGAATCTCATATTTTGTATGAAGATCTCCTTTGACACCGTGCCAAATGATTTTCATGGTATAGGGCGGAATTTTGAAAAGACCATTGAAAAATAGTTTGAGATAAGGCAACCAAGGTGTCAGTTTTTGACGTTCACGGTGGCAAAATAGTTCATTGAGAACCAAATACAAACTGCGTGGTTTTATATCCATTGTGTAGAGATAAATTGCGGCGGACTCATCTGG
The DNA here is from genome assembly GCA_900239685.1 of Rotaria macrura. NCBI lineage: Eukaryota > Metazoa > Rotifera > Eurotatoria > Philodinida > Philodinidae > Rotaria > Rotaria macrura. The sequence continues at coordinate 62,832 of OENT01000454.1, read as the reverse complement.
TGTGAGGCCATCATCGGGTCGTTTTGCAGCAGTCTTTGCAGTCGACAGTATACTAGGGAAATCGCGAAAAAGTGACTGAATAGGTTCAACAGCATTGTCTAACGGAATCGATTCTAAATCTTTGTAGCCACTTATGGGCTGAAGAGTGAGATCTGGACGATCGCAACCGTTATGAATAAGACGAGGATTAAGATCGTTAGGACGCAATAATTCAGTCATGTTTGACGCTGGGATACGCTTGCAATTTTATTCTATCGTCGTTTCTTCCCGTGTGCATTGATCGATGTGTCAGAAGAAAGAAAAAAATCATAATAGATCGTTTGCTGACGGTAAAAAAATCAGCAGTTCTTTTTTCTGTTGTAAGGCTTGATACCTCCAATTGGCATCGATTGTTTCTGTTAACGCCTTGAGTAATTCAGTTACTTTTCATTTTTGTTGTTCTTTGATTCTTTTTATGTCATATTTTTCTGAACAATGCGTATTAAATGTTTTTGTCCGTTGAGAATATTGCGCTACTGGCTATCATTGTGTAGTTGTGAACGGGTGAACTACCCACGCCTTCATTTGAAATAGCTTTTATTCAATGAAATTTATTTTCTTTCATCAATTAGTAACAAATGCGGCACCTATTATTTCAATCCGTTGGAAGAAGCGTGTGAAAATGAAAAAAATAGGAACCGTGCTACTTTAGCATCAATGCTTTAAAGAAAAGAAAAGAAATATAAGTTGAAACTCTGTTAAGAACAACTCCATCACTACTTACGATCTGTCAACNAATGAAAAAACAACGGGTCTATGGCATTGATACGTATATTATCGTGTTCTCTCTCTGCTAACGATAGTTGTTGACCGAAAAAAGTAATGCATCCCACTTTTATAAGATTAATTCATCAAATATTTCTATTCGACCAATGATCAAAATCGCATTAAATCCGTTACTAGTGATAAAAGATGTATCGATCATTAAAAAAGACTCTAAGTAGATAGAGCTTTGAAAGTCTACGTTACTTTTTCATGAGCTATCGAAACACGATAAAAATGATGGCCACAATTAATAAAAAAAAATTTACCATGATTTCATCTTACTTAAGCAATCATAACATCATGTATTTGTGTTATTGGATTTGATTATTTAATTTCAATCAATGCTGAAAAGAAAAAAACGTACTCTTCATACATATACAACGATATTCATCATACTGTTGTTGTAGTTAAGCATTTTTACCATTGATGATTCATATATTCTACTAGGATTTAATTGGTTTCAGTGAACAACGTTCATAACTTGCTGCACTAATATTCATCAGTAACGGATGATGAAACAAGAGAATTCTGAATATCTAACATTAGATCAATAGTAGAAGATTCTAAGAATATTCAAAATCAAATCAACAATCGTTTATAATGGAATGTTTTTTTTGTTTTTATCATTCTAGTTAAGTTTATTTAAATATGGTGAATTGTGAAATTTTATGCCCTTTTTTCACTAGTAACAATAAACAGGCAACTCAAATAAAGTACAAAAATTATAATTTATCTCTAATCTAAATTTAATATTATGTGATGAAATACTATGAGATCTATTTTATGAAAAGTTCAGATCAATCCTATAGCATCAATGTTGTAATATAAGTAATAGTTGAATATTTCTTGATCATTCAAACATCAGTGTAATACTTGAACTTAGCTTTGGAAAATTACTGTACAATCATTCTGGTCACTTACCTGCATGTGCTGAATTAAAATATCCACTTTTTTCTTTAACATGGCCGACATTTATTATATCAAATAAATGTTTTATGGTTTATGATCTATATATAAAACAATGCTAATCCTCAATAAAATCATGAAAAATACTATGACTTCGAAATAACGAAAATTTGTGCATAGGATATGAATATTCAAGAAAGTTACGTTACATGCATCGAATGAATATTCATAAAATCTTCATGATTAATTTTGAACTTCAACAATGGTTCAAAAGCAATAAAATATAATTACATTATCTATCGAAAATACATATATCCTAAAATTTCAAATGGGAAATAAATCATGCAATGTAGATTTCTGTTTTTGTTAGCAGCATTTAAACAATTAAATCATCGATAAAACGATTATACTCAATACGGAACGCAAGAGACACATTTTAAAGCTTTTAACAATGCATTTATTTTGACACTAGTTATTTTTTCCTATAATTTATTACAGTTGATTGATTAATTAAATTGCATTGAACTCAAAATATATATTTTCTTGTATTCGTATATATTAGGCTCAAAGAAGAAGTCCATCCCTTTTTAAGATAGACTTTCTGCAGACCAATCACAAATAATTCATTCATACTATCTTTCTGAACATTCCTTCTTGGATTATACTTGGATATGGGCTGAACAGTACGAATTTTGTATAGAGAATACACTTTTAAGTACGACTTGATGAATGGCTTTGATTGCAAATCAAAAGCTCATTCTTTAAAGGTGTACACCTACATCTTGTTTATTTCTTCTATGCAGGTCGCAAAAACAAGATGCAGAAGATTACTCAACAGCGCTTTTCAAGAACTAATCATGAGTGCATTTAAGCATAGACTCCACCGAGAAAAAAAAACAGGTTATTCAGAAAATTTTGTTTTCCAAATGATTTTGAAGAATCTTTTTGATGGTTCTTTTGATAAAAAATGGTTTCCGGAGTAAGTTTCAAAAGAACTGTATTCGGATTATAAAATACAAAACTTGAAAATTTTCGTAGAAAACGAAAAGTTCCAGATTCAAATAATCCAAATCTGGATCTTCAAAAGAAAACGATGACTCTTAATGTATCTTGATAGTGAAAATCTGTCAGTGAATCTTCACAAAAGTTGTTTTAGCAGTTCATTTGTGTTAATAAGCATCGATGCATTCGGGAAAGATGCGCTATGAAGAGAATTTCAGTAATTACTAAATCTACTGTACAGTATGCGATATCGAGGGCATCATTTACGATTGGAATCGTTTACTTAAACGTCATGGATAATTTTCATGAGAAAGGGAAATAGTTCATCAATAACTTTACTAGTCTTAAAATATTATTCTTTCGCGGTTAAAATTATATCGCAAATCTGATTTAGCAGCAAAGTATTATTGATGACAAAAACGAAAATGATCCATTTCATAGAGTTTCATCACTGTAAATTTTAATTTTTAGGTAATGTTTGTTTGGTATCAAAGAAGAGCAATTATTCTCGAGCATTTCTGACTACTTAGTTTAGACTTTTGTTATTTTTTAATTGCGAGATACTTTTTGAAACGATTATAGAAATGATAGTTCGAAACCAAATGTCGCACTTTTCTCCTCCTCTTGTCCTTTTAAATCGACTATGTATGAGTTCGAAACATTCTTAGAGTTGCAGGTACAATCATTCTCTTGAGCTAAATCTAAATGCTAAATTCGGTTCGTATCACCTCGATCGATACTAGCTCAAGGCATATTAATAGACATGTGGAAATTATAATAAGCATGCTATAAGCTAACATTAAATTTGATAACAAAAAAACGAAATTCTATTTCAAGAAACTTTTGACTTAATTAACGATCTAGTGAAAAAAATCTTGACCTGAAATATTAGTCATGAATAAATCATATCGTAATCAGAAAGATCTCCGTGGTTTTTAGTTAGAGATGACGCCTGCTTCTTGGAAGAGTGTTTGTTTGAAGAAGAAGTCGCTTTTGATATTCTTTTATGAATTTTTGTTAGTGTTCTTCTGTATATTTTTTATAATTAGACTGAAAAATATCGGTTTTGGCAGAAGATTTTCAGGACCCTTCATAGATTATGAGACATATATGTATATGAATACATTATGAAATTTCTATTCTTTCGCACTGTCTAAAAGACAACATCTTTCTATCATGAGAGCCACTCCTAACACAGGAATAATAAAATACTGATTGACTTAGCTTTGCAATAATTCTGTTCTAGGTCTATAACAATTTTCGCTTGTGATCAGTCTCGTTTACTTTTCAAGGGTTAAATGAGTTAACAATGTTTAAAGTTAAACCATAATTATTCATCCTTATTCCAACGTACACTATTATCCCATTGGTGTTGATGATCAAGAAGAAAAAATGGAATTATGTGTTCTTTTTTTTGGGACTTGTCGCTGAATTTATTATAAATTTATTTCGGCTTAATAGAAATATGTGAGTTTTCTTAGTTGAAAAATTAATTTGTATATTCAACAAAAAAAATGATCTCGTTTTTAACTTTATAAAGTCTGTTTCTGTCGGTATACATGAATAAATACAGATGAAAATGTACCCAAAAGTAGTCACTCGATCGTGTAGGAAGCTCGAATGAATTGATTACTTTTTATTTTGATGAAGAACCATGGTAATTTTCAAATCCGAGCAAAGCAGAAGTGTATTGTAGTTTTCAAATTTAGCAAATAATTACTTTAGTTCGAACTTTATTGATCTACTGTAACTTTACTGTTATTATCATTCGTGATACGAGAAAAAGACTTAATAACTTAGATATATCAAAAAAAATCCATGTGATGTGATATTTAAAGTACTTTTTATTGTCTCGAAAAACAATCCATCGATTTTCGCGGAAGTCTAGCTGCATCAAAAAAAACCTCTTTAGTTATTCAGATTGTCTACATAACCACATGCATAGTGTATCAGCGATCAAAATCAAATTCATTTTTCACTAACAAATAGTTGTATAAACCAGTGTAAATAATTTTAATTCGAAACAGAAATCAATAGTTTAGACAAATTATTGAAAAATGAAAAATGCAAACCTAATCTGATTTCATTTTAACTATAACTGTCTGACTTGTGAATTATTATTTCATGTAGATATTTATGATAAAGAACGAATGGTAACTTCATTTTAATATTTATAAAATAAGAATTTCATCTTCATGTGGATTCATAAATTGCTTAAGTTGTTTTTCTTATATTACTGTTTGCAACGCATCTATTTCTTTTAGATATGTGTTGTTATTCGCATTGTATATCAGTTGATAGGCTAATTTTTTTCGATAGTACTTCTCAAAATTTGAATAGAGATTGCACCCTCAACTAGTATTGATTCTTCTTTCAAAGTTACGTTGACGACTGATTGAAAAACTTTCAACATAAGAAAAAAATCCTGATCTTTTTCAATATCAAAAGAAAAAAAGCATTTCTTGACCTTACTAAAATAAGATCGAGATTTTTTATTTGTTTGCTTAATTAGTAATGTGAAGTTCGTTAACATCCTATAGTTTTGCTGTAACTAGGATGATGAATGTAAGTTGTAACTTAGTCATAACAATATCATAGCAACGCGTATCGAATCGTGACGCTTGGTGTGTAAAATGATCACCTACATTAGTAATATTGTATGAGTTCTTGGAAATCAAAAATTTCAAGATTTAATGCGTGCACTGTTTTGTACCAACGTGGGCAATCGATTGTCAATTTATAATCATTGCTTCCTTTCTCTTCTTCATACGTTACTATAACTGATAACAGTGCAATAAAAGAGTCAAGGAGAGGTATATTAACTGGAATGACGAAATAAAACACTTCTGTTGTTGAATATAATTGAGTAATATTCGTTTCGATTGTATGGCGACGCTACTTAACGTGACGGAATTGGAAAATATGCCATCGTCAAAAACTTCATCTCCGGTAAAAGTGCTAGCTAGGTACACAACTGAAAATACCAATGACACTCAAGCAGTTGTCTTGCACATAGAACCATTGTCGAGTGAACTTTCAAGTAACAAATCGAAATCCAAAATCACTCGAACAAAGACTAAAGCACCATCCAATTCTGGTGAATCCAAAAGAATCAGACAATGTTTTAAAACAACGATTGTGATTGGTATTGTTATTTTAATATGTGTTATCCTTCTGGCAATACCAATTACGATGATATCCATTGGAGCGAAATATAAAAACCAATGTCCAATCAATCGCAACATTCCCATATACCTAATTGTAGCTGGTTGCATAGGTATATTGAATAATATATTCACTTTTATCAAGAGACTTCCATCAGTAAATGAAGGAGACGACAAACCATCTCAGTGTTGTATCTTTGTCATTCAATTATTTTTATTGATTTGGCTTATTCTTGGCAGTACGTGGACGTTTAGTGTTAAATCGGTTGTTCAATTTGACGATCCCACTGACGTACACAGCTATTGCCATAGAACTTTGTATTTTTTTACATTTTCTATGCTTATTATCGGCTTTGTTCTTCAACTTTTATCATGTTTTCTTGTGTTTTCAAGTATTATACTTCTGTTTGTGGCATTCGTGTTCGGTTAGGAATTCTCTTCCTTCGTATTCAATAAAAATTTAACCAATAAATGTGTGTAATCGATACATCTAGAGTTTAGTTTCTCAAAACAGATATATACGCTTTGAGAAAACATTCAGTTATTGAATCAAATCTTGCTAGCTATCTAAAGCATGTGTACCTCTTTGAAATGTGTTATTTAATTTAGGCGACTTCATTTTTACCACCAATCAGTTCCATTCCATCATTATCGAAGAACTCAAAAGTTAGACATCGCTTTTCAACGAAAATGCAAGTTTTCCAATCATTTAAATCGTTTTGAAGCAGCTAAATACCTATGGAAAAGATGCCAGCATATCTTGTAACAACATACAGTGATTTTGAATATTGCATAGATGATAAACTTGAATTAGAAAATAAACTATGCAATCTAACTTGTTCACGGACAATGAAAACTATCTTAACATTGATCGTCTTGGATTTCTTGCTTTAGAGGAGTAGGTTCCAATGTGCTTCTTTGTTTATTTTCAATTTATTTTGCTGAATTTTCTATCATTCTGAATATGTTCAAAAAACTGATGTAGGTCAACAAAATAAAATGTAATGATATTCGAAGTTAAAATGTTTCTTTATCGAATATTTGTATTCGTTGTGATTTTCCAGCAACGTCATTTTCTCATGTTTGATTCACTAAAGTATCTATGTTCTTTCTTCTCGCTGAGTAATATGTTTACCTAATGCAGTCTATATACGTCGATGCATACTTCTATATGATTATTCTATTTGCCTGTCGGTTGTTCTTCGTCATATATTTCAGCATTCTTTCATCTCTGTGAGATTCTCTTCTTGTAATCTTTTCTTAGTTGTTCACGAATTAATAAATTAGAAACGCACTTTAACTTCTGATTATTCAAAAGACCACTAGACGTGACGCTATTCTTCAATCTTGGCTTAACTTCAAAAATAAAAATACCATCTCATTGTGTTTATGGTCATTATATATTTCTATCAAAGAATAGAATAGTGCTCACGTCAAACATATTATTATAATTATCTCTCATAAATTTCTCTTAAGCATGCAAGAGCTCTTTGATTAGTAATGCATTCCAGAGCACTCAGGTTCGTTAGGTTTGAAATAATTACTTTAAAACCCACAAAATTCTATTTGAATAACGCGATTCAAAAGTATGCGAGTAAATATTTCGAGAAACTTCATATTGGATATAGTAAACAAGTTAGGAGAAACAAGTAAGAAATAAGAATTGAATTCTAAATGAAATAACGTCTAATCTACCGAATAATTTTATCCTAGATAATGATACCTTTTCCTGATAGGCATCACTTGACTCCGAAGCATACAGAATATCCTCACCTAATGCATGACATGAATTTGCAGTTTCTGAAATATTCAAAATTTGACTTTTGCTTTGAACTTTGGCTCCATCGTAGTCATATTATCTACAAGATAAACTTTTACAATTCGAATAACGATTCATACGAATTCAACACCTACAAAAATCCACTTTTATTTGGTATTCTTTTTTTGACAATGGTAACGTTCAATAAACAGAAACAACAAAAGCACGCACAAGCTAGACAAAATGACAGAAAAAGAAATCAAAATACATTGGAAGTAGTTTTCTTGGCTCTTCGAATCTATAAGAAACGCTCCTACTAATCATTATACACTTATATGTTCAAAGTTCATTGAATCTTAATCAGTCGAAAGAATTCCATTTGAAACTGGAACAGAACAACCATTTCTCACAAGAAATCAAAAGAAACCAAATTTTTAGTGTGTCCCACAAAATTTCGTAATCGCGTGAAAATCAAAACTCTAAACTTTAAGTATAGAGAACCCGAACATAGCATCTTTTTACCGTAAGCAAAGTCAGAACAACTGCGTAGCACTATACAGACGGCGTAATCTTAGGTTTTCTACGATATTTTCCCAATAAACTAGGTCAATATAAAGAAGTACCTAAAACATAGATGTTTTGTCATTTACTACTGGAAAACTGAATAACTAAATGTGGGTCTTTTTGAAAATTCATATGATTCTCTCGATGACCCTGTCCATGAAACCTCGAAAATATGTTATTTTTACAAGATTCATTGCTATGGTATAATGCATATTCGCTAGAAGCTGTTCTGCTTGTGCTTCGAAGAGTACGAAAATACAGCTCAACCTTTCTATGCCGCCTGGAATTCGAAATTTCTGCAAAGATGTGAGGTATATTTAAACTTCTGAAAACATGAATTTTTGACCAAAAGAAAAAATCTGCAGTGCATAATGTGTACTATACATGGTTCGACAATAATGGAAATTTCTATATGGCTGTAATTCGAATATTTGGATGCACTCTATAAGAAGATGACAAAGACGCTATCCTTAACAACACGGGAAATTTCTGTAATTTCATGATAGTTTCCAAATTTGGCTACGTAATTTGCAAAATTCCTGTTGTCTTTTAGGCTAGAATCTTCTTCCTCTTGTAGAATAGGTTGAACTGTTCAAAATATAGTCATACGTAGAGTAATTTCCGTAGTTTTTTAGTAATTTTCGAAACTTCCTTCTTGTCAGTACCTTTGCTTATGGAGAGATTCCAATCGTAGTCGAGAAATTTCTTTGGGTTAGGGAAACTTAATTATTCGAAAGACTGAACAGTTATGAGAGATGTTCTTCTCGTAAATCTTTATGATAAAGAGCAGTATTTTTTGTTCAAGACACCTTTTAAATTTTTATTCTTTACGCCAGTTAGCATTACAGCAAAACAATTCAAATGAAGTCTGAGTGATTAGTTTTTCGAGACACTACAGGTGGTAGTGGAAAGAAACTTTGGGAGTTTTTAGGATTAGTGATAGTACAAAATATAACCATGTCCTTGGAGCAGAAATGAAAACGAACCTTCAATCTAGAGGATTCTACCCAATATAAACAGATTGCTAAGACGTATCAACCATCATTGCATATGCTAGAAAAGTAAGGTCTCATATTAGCAAGGAGATTAATATGCGTCATAATTATCTACAAAATTTCAAGGAATGTCGAGGTGAAGTGCGTGTATGGAAATATCAATATGTGTTACGAGATTAAGACAAGTCTTATTTGCATTAAGAGTATTTTTTCTCAGATGAATGATATCTTGCGGCAGTTTCTTTTTTCTAGTCTCAATTACAGATGTTATACCCGCTTGCTACTTATAGCAATGATGAATCCCACAAACTACTCTAATCTATTCTGTTATTATCGATAATTTCTAAAGGTAGCTATAGTTGAGTGTACTAGTTTTTCCAAATTTTAATGACGTTGTTATCATTGTTTATGTGATAAGCGCTTTTTTTCACCCAATTCAGTTCCCATGCATCGTTCTTCTGCATTATAAACCATGTTTACTTGCTTACCTTTTATTTCTAGGTAGAAAATGAAGAAGAAATAGTAAAGCAACACGTTCTTCTTCTTTCTACTTCAATATCATGATGATTCGTTCTTAAGGAAGAATTTACTTGCATTTCATCCGTATACTTTTAAGTAGGTTTTTTTTTATTAGATACTAGATAAACATTTTGTCGATATTAAATATGAATGTAGTGTTTCGCATAAGCTGAAGAATTTTTCTTTCGTGTGTACAAGAGTTAACGCATGTAAGTCTTTTCTGTAGAAAATGTTTCTGAGGGAAGCAAACAACTGAAGCATTTCTTGTACGCCTAGTACTTAATTAGTATTTTTTTTAAAGAATTCTTGTGTCAATCAAGTGAAGGTGATCGCTATATGTGAGATGGATTGAAAGCCGGACATAAAAATATATTTGTCACGAATTAGAATCACAATATCTCAACGATTTTATGGTACCTGAGGTGTCAGATGGAAAGAGCAGAAGCAGGTGTTTTTCGGATGGCTTGAGATTCAAACAATTAAAAGAATACTTGAATGTTTTCGATTAATACGTTAAATAAAGACAAACTCTTCATTGATGACATTGTCATTGCGAGTATAGGCTCAACTTTGGCGTAAATCTTTTATTTTTTGAGTCTGAAACTTCAAACAGATTGGAACTGACATAGAGCTGCTCATACTAATCGACAAGACGCATTGCGTAGTACAGTATCACAAGCGTTAGTAGGCTAGAAATCAGACGCTTGATAATTAATTATGGATCTTTTATGTCTATGGCGAAGCCTAAATGAGTTTCAATATTTATCTAAATATAAGCTCTACAAACTAATTTTTCATGTGTCATAAATATGAAGATTTCAATTTTTCATTCTATTAAGAATAAAATACAAATGATTCTAGTAACAGAACATGCATTATTTCATTATATTCGTCGCTTGTGCTGTAGATGAAATTTAATGATTTCGCATCGTTATCTCTTAATGCTAGCAATTAATTTTGACACCTTACAAAAATTTAGATGCTGTAAGGTGCAAAGTATTAAAAAAAGAATTAAGGTTCATAAGAAGTTCTTTTTTGAGAGTAACAACGGAGGCACATTACCTGAGTTAAGATAGTTGTCGTCTCCTTTACATTACTAAAAATTTTCTAAGTACATTTTCTATTTACTGTTCGAATTGAAACATACGCATATTGTTCGAAGACTTTCTACTTATCGATATTTATGTTTTGTATGACACGTAACGCTATCCAGATTTTCTATTGAAGAACAGTTAAATTGATCTTTAAGCATAATCATGGTAATCGAAAAACTGTAGTTTATGATTTATTCTGTTTTCATGCTATTATGTTAGTGCTTCTTTTGCTTTTTGATAACTTCTGCTTGTTCAAGTATACTCACTCATGAATAGTATGAATTTTGAATCGTGTTCATTAGAGATAATAAGAGTTCTGATTGCTTTTTATTAAAAAAATGTCGAATATTATAAAGCTTTAATTAAAGGCAGTCTATAAGCAATGTAAGATTCTAGAAAAAATTCATCTAAAAACAAACTGCGTTCTAAAACATCTTCTAAATTTAATTATTTTGCAGAGCAGTTGTATAGTTTATCTACGGAATGATTATAATTTTATGGTGAAGCGATAGATAGAAACAAGTTTTTTAAACTACAGACTGAGAATAATTAGTGTGTTTATTAAAACTAGCATTTACATGATATCTGTGAGAATCATTGCCGTCAGTTTTTATCAAAATAATGACATGTGTTGAGAAAATTCTATTACACGTCAATAACAGATCAGAACTGTACAATTCTCAAAAGACTGGAGTACTTTAAGGTTAATATTATAATACAGTAATTTGACCATAAGGAACTTTTACCTGATTTTTTCAGATAATCTAACAGTCTTCAGAATTCAGAAATAGCGATGCCTAAACATCATTTTGATAGTTATTTTTACTCATCTAAATAGCTAGAAGTAATCACAATTCGTGATAGGCTTGACAGAAAAACCATACAACAACCGTTTAAAAGCATCTTCGAAATATTTAGTTAAAGGAAAATGTCCCACGGGTTATTCTGAATCGTTGAATCGTGTCTTACATTTTCATATTACATAGATTTCAACTTAAAAAATCCTCAATTAGATGAAGAGTAAACTGAAGATAAAAAATTAATGTCATCTTGTCGTAAATTATTATTATGAGATACTATACATTAGACAGTCATTCATAACGAAGTAAATTTAGAATCCATGATTTTTACTAAAATGATACACATGAGAATCTAACGTAGTTCTATGAATTCTTTATTGGACATAGCCTTATGTTACAGAATCTATCACATGCATATAATTTATTTTTAGTTGATCTATTTTGAACATTCTTACTATGGAAGGATTCCAAGACACTAAATTTGTTCTTCATCGAACAAAATTCTTTCTTTTTCTCTCATTACAAATCCCAGCGATCGTCATAACTCTACTCATTTGTGGATTTCTACTCAAACATCGTGCCACCCTCAAACTTCTTCAAAATCAAGCTTTGCTAGTCTTAATTATCGTCAATTTTTTCGAATTAGTAGTAGACATGCCAATGCCAATACATTTCTATTATGTTGGATATGTTACTCCAGCAACACCTGCCTATTGCTCTTGGTGGACGTACTGGGAGTATACTGTTCATTTGACAAGTGAACTTCTTGTGGCAACTATGTCCATTCAACGACACATCCTTATATTCCATGCAAACATGTTAAACAATCATTTCAAGTTAGTTCTTCTTTACTATGCTCCTCTTGCACTTTGTATTGTTTATCCGATTATATTCTACATAATCATCATCTTCTTCTATCCGTGTGATGGTACTCAATGGGTATATACTGCCAATTTATGCGGCTATGCGAACTGCTATCTAGTCTACAATACATTATTAGGCACGTATGATTGGGCAGCAAATAATGGATCACCAGTCGGTATCATAATATTGGCTAATGTACTCCTAGTTATACGTGTTGTTAAACAGAAGCGTCGTCTGCAACGTAGTAACTCGTGGAAAAAGCAACGACGAATGACCATTCAATTACTTAGTATTTCAAGTTTGTACCTATTCGGATGGTTACCAAGTCTCATCATCGGTGTTTCTCAACAATTGAACTCTCCAAGTTTTATGGCTAATATTCAAACAGATTATGCTCTCGATTTCATGTATTTTATATGTCTATTTTCGCCCTGGATTTATCTGAGACTGTTACCAGAATTAATGAATCAGATGAAAAAGTCTTTGCATCGAAGACGAGTGACAAATAATACTGTTGCGGCCACATGAAATCTCACAGACGTCTTCTTTCTATATAACCATGATTATTTATATTGGTTTATTTTTGTGTTGTATCAGAGACAAATATACGTGTAAACCGTTTTATCAAATAAAAAACACAAATCCAATTGCATCACTTACAAAAACGAAATTTCTATAATACTTCTGTACATAGTTCAATTCTCTCATAAATGACTTTATGATGAAAATAAATTCTGTGTCAACTTTTTCTGCTAGATTTGTGCAAGGAATGGAAGAATTAAATAATCCTTAGCCTGCATCAAATATTATTCCTATTTGAATTATTGTTTTCATGGAACATTGTTAAAAATTGCTGTTCAATGCTATAATATTTACTTGACATTATCCTAAGTTAGTTGATCACGATTGTACCAAAACAGATCCATAATGATCATAGTTAGAATCACTCTCTTGAGTAATTGACATCGAAACGACAGTATTATAGCTGCGAAGAAGTCTGTAAAGATCAAAGGTTCTATGAAATTTTCGACCAATAGTATTGAATCGTGTAATCAAATGAATTTAGATTCGTGAAACATATAGAGAAGTATCTTAACTATTGATTTTTGAATCAAATCGCAAATTTTAAGTAAATGATCATCAGCTTTAATCTTTCTTTAGAAACATAACTTACATGGCAGCTAGATTTAGAATGTCTCCAATTCAAACGAGTATCTATGATTGATAGAAGAGTTCTTCGATCGTAAATCAATGTGTTAAAACGACAAGAGATCACAGATATTTTGATTTTATTCATCATTTTATCTAATTGAAACGATAATTTATGTGCATATCAGTTCAAATTTAAAGTACTGTGAAAGTTATTATCTATAGTTCATTCGATAGCATCTGATAAGAGTGTATAACAATATCAAACGATTATTTTTCGATTTTCAAACTATTTTTCGTTTTTATCAATCGAATTCATGCTGCATCTGCCATAAACAGATTGTATCTAGGGATATACTCTAATTTTTTCACTATCTTCGTATTGCTTTGAAGTTGTTCTGAAAATGTATAGTCTTTCTATAAGTGTTAAGAAGTTTACATTAACATTATGATTGCAAAAGATGAAGTCGATGCTCATGTAAGTAAATTTGCCACTAAAACCTATTATAATTAACTGGAGATTAGCTGTTTCGTAGCCCGAGACAGATTAGTGACTTTTCAAACAGAAAAGATGTCATGGAGGTCACAGAAAAAATTGATTTGATTCAGAATGTTGGTTCTGATTTCATTCCAGGTAAATCATATCCAGCAAACACTTAATAGTTATGTAAACGATTAATTTCAATGCAACTTCTCTATTTCAAAGGCATAGAAAGAGCGAAGTAGAAGAAATTAGATGAAACAACAATATCAGTAGAAATAGATATATGACATAAACGAGAAACACTAACTTCTCAGAAATATATAACATCTAGGCGAAATCAATTCAAGTAGATAGCAAGGAATCTATGTTGTACAGTGTTACATTTTTTTTTAACTCTGTAGCCTACTTCGAAAATTTCATATATGAAATTGATCGAATAGTAAGACTTTCAGATTTTTTTTCTTTGATTTCTACAGGCTAATTTATTCAAATCTGTATTCTTAGAATCCGACACTAAGCCTCAGGTATTGTACTTCAAACTAAATTTTGTTTTTTCCAGTGTTTTCTGCAACTAATATTTTAAAATTGCTGTTGCTGTCATATAGGTGCACTGAAAAACTTTCTTAATATATAATCGGATATGGAATTTAATTCTAAATAGTTAAAATCTTAAGGTCATTTTAAATCAATAACAAACGATTATATATGCCCGGTCGAAATGAACCCTAGCGTAGTCATGTCATAATTTATATTTGATAAGTATTTTTTTTTTCTAGAATCATGAGATACATATTGATCGATTCATAAAACACATCAAATAAAATATTATATGATATTTCAAATCGCAGTAGAATTTTTATCAGGTTTTTCTAAATCGGTTTGATCTCGTTTATTGTTTTGCCGCTATTCTCCGGCAGATGTTCAACTTCTTGACTTTTCTTTTGATAAGAAAAAGATTTAGAACCATTAAACTCTCTATCAGATTGGTGAAGAATAATGTGTGGCCTACTTTGCTTCAAATTTTCGAAAAACAAGAAAAGAGAACCAACCTATGACTAATGTACAATCTCTTTTTCTTTGTAATGTTATCACATTTCGCTTTTAAGATCGTTGCCAACAGATTCTTCTGTACTATCTTATATATCGTGTATCGACAGCAGATTTCTTTTCTCAGTATTTACCAATGGTCATATTTATTCACAAGTCTCAGCAAACAAAAGAAAAATGAATAGGCTCAGCACATTACAATTTATTTCCTTGTCATTGACTGTATGAGTTCTAAACAATGAAGGTTCCTGCATCTCTTCATTTTATTGGTAAGACAAGGACACCTTATACATCTCTTTATTATGACTTGGCAATCTTTCCTATGCACTCATGTAAAAAAAGACAGGAATTACAAGAAAGCTATATACTTAGAAGCAACAATTACTTAAAAAAAATACACTAGAGAAAAACGTCTGGTTTATGGTACATTTTCAAATTCTAGACACATTTTTATCAATTTATTTGATCTATATTTCTTTTTCACTTTTTCGAAATTTGTTTCTGATTCGCATCAACCTATGAATGATTGTGTTCAACTAGAAATTTTCGAATGAGAATATGTTTTATCTTTGAGTGGCTCCTTCAAATGATAGGCTATGTTGGCTAGTGTATTTCATTGATATTGTAGATGGATGTATTTTCATATTAAAGCTCAATTTAATGATGTACATAAAATACATTTTTTGATTTGGATGCGATGCATTTAATTAATCTTGAACAAATTCTTTTATTAAATGTGGAGTACTCGTATTAATCGTTCAAATGTCTGTGTCTTCTCTGCTAGTAATAAAATATAAAGATAAGAAAAGATGGCTAGGACTATTTTCGCAATCTATCTACTGTGGCTATTGATTAGGTATGGAATAATTTCACATTTTTTATTCCATTTCAGAAACTAATGATTCTTCGTTGTAAAATTATTTGTGATACTGAATAAGATTCACTGATTACACATGTACAGTCAACTTATTTTTACTCAATAGCCGAATTAAACTAAATAGAAGCCGACTGCTATTTTGTGCAGACAATAAGGATTTCCGATTTAATACATCATAATTGAGTTTTACTTTCAAGGTATTGACCCTAAATTTTCTTATTTATGACCTAGTGAAAATGTGCACGTAGTTTATGTCAGGAAAAAGTGTAAAAAGAAAACACTTGAGGCATTCATCAGAAAAATAACTAATCGCTAAGTAATGATTAAATTTTGGAAACTACTAAAGATACTCATGAAAATTGATGAAAGCGTGATAATCGATAATGGAATGCGATTTTCACATAATAGAATTCATTTAAGATTATTTTTAAGTCTTATCCATAAAATGGTGAGAAATCGATTTTGATTTTTCTCCAACCAACCTTAATGCGTTTACATAACTATAATAGTAATTATTTCTATCAGAAGGAAAAATATATCATTATAAATGAATTAACTAGTTGATTTTAAATATTGACATGAGTACTCACTTTTCATTTAAAACATTTCGTTGCAAGAGTTGAAAGAAGGTTATATTCGGTGAACATAAAAAGTAATTCTATTAAACTTCACAACTTATGAAATATGCAGTATCTATTCAAAGGAGTCTTTTTTAAAGTTGAAAAATTGTACATCAATGAAAAAGTAAATATAATGAATAATTAAATGTCGGAAATTCATAAGAAGCCATACTGGCAAATTTATATCTACTACATTTTGTGTAACTATTATGAAACAAATTGGACTAGTGTATTTTTATTGTGATTCAGATTTTTGTCAATATATATATATATATATGATTTTTTAAGTGACATCTAAAGCTTAGCTCCGATTGTCACTAATTCTATGATACTACTTTATGGTGATCGAACATAACTTCATACGATAATTTCATCAAACTAATCTTATTTGCAGTTGAACCCATTCATTGTGTGTTGAACTGTTCTCTACGTGAATTTTCAATTTGAGGTTATTCAAATGAAATTTAAGAACAAAATATGTAGTCTACATTTATTTTCACTTGATTTCTAATCTTTAAACAGTTCATCGATACTTGGAAACAATGAGCAATCACTTGATCTATATTTCGTTCTCAAGTTATATGATGAAACATGAAATGGAGAATCTACATCTCAATAATATCTCCAATCATTGAATAAATTTATCGTCTTCTTTTCTCAGATTCTTCTGTCACTATTGATGAACCATCAATATAAAATGATCTGTCTTCTGATGTCATATTAAAAAGCATTCACGATTTTTATAATCTTGAATAGAACTACTGTGGCTGAAATCAACGAAATACTCGAAGGTCCTAAACTGTCATGTACAGACTATGTGCACAATTTCTTTCTTCATATACGACAGAGAGAATTAAGGTGATTTACGTTCGTACTTGTTTCACTTTGATGTTGGTACATGGAGGTAGCTCAGTTTGACGAGCATCAATCATGGTATGCTTTCAATCGTTTATCGTGTTTCATGAAAACATGCATATTATTTTTTCTTAGCTATTTATAGAGACAAATTATTTTTCCCAGACACCTATCACCAACGGCAGTTGATGAATCTCTGTCGATTTATTACTTGAAACGAATATAAACAATAGTGTAGTAGAGAAATTTTTCGAAATCTATCTAAACCATTCTGGAACATCATTCTTGGAAATAGGTTTATTAAATATTGCAACTGCATAGTGCTGATAATATAATAAAGAATTGTGAAATATTTTTTGGAACACGAATGATTTTATGCATATACACGTAGAGAGAGAGAGAGAAGAAGGTATGCTCATCGAACATTCTAAAAATACAATTATTCTATTGGAACTACTATAAGTATGCGCGCAGAATGTTTCGTCAAACAATCGTTTACTGTTCAAAGATTCTTTATAAGATCATTATGAGATCAAAGTTTTAAATATTACAACTAGACTAATTATAAATATATATCATTTTATCTTCCGAAGTCTTAATACGATAGACCAATATCGAAGTTGTGCATTTCGGACAATTATCAGTACAAGAAGAAAAAATTATTATCTAGAGTCTGTTTCATGAATATAATTGTGAAAATTTTATTGTACATTCTAGATTAAAACAAAACAAATCTTCCAGTGAATTATCGGAGGAAAAGATTTCAACCAAAACCTGTAGAATCTCGAAAAAGTGTTCATAAAAGTCTACCTATTGACTAGATCTTATCTTGTTAGATTATATGTTTTGAGAATACAAGATCTGAACAGTCGTAAATTTTCGATTGGCAAGTATTTGTTTACGGTGTATGTTACAGTTCAAGTTTTCAAAAAAAGAGCACTAAAAAACAGGTCACTCAATTCAATAAAACAAACAATAACCATATGATTCTATCTAGGAAAATGAAATTAGAGGTTTTTTATGAAATAGGATATCAACGTTAGTATCGTTCGTTTTTTTTCGTATTTTTGGCTAACAGATGTAATCTATTGGTAACGAAGAAAGTAAGAGTGAACATTCATTAAACTTCAGTCCAAAATCAAATTTCTTTCTTTTGATAACAGTAGACTATTCGTTGAAAAAAACATATTTGATCCTTATTGACCAGACATGATTCTTGTTTACTAATCCATATGGAATATCTAAATTAGTTACATATTGCTTATTATCAGCAAGCACATGCCCAATGTAGTTATTCAATCAGTGATCTCATATGATTTCTATGATCATAGGCATGATTAGTTCTTTGGATTCACATCAATACAATGCTTGACTAAATTAAACGCATCTTTGGAACATACGAAAGTCGAAACCAAATAATACGCCAATAATGCAAGTATTATCTACAATGTAGATAATTCTTAAATTCAAGTTTCACAAAGATAAATCTACCTTTTCAAATCGAAATTAGAAAACAGAGACCCCGGTAGTAGTTCTTGATTTTCTTTTTAAATTTCTTTTTGATGAAGGAAATTATTATTTTTAACACAGACATGTGTGTTATATTTTTTTCTCGTCACACTAAGATGTAAACATAATCTTTAATGTATACAGGAGAACTTGGATTTAATTTCATCCAATCAATATTGATATGCATGTTAACTATTCTAATTACAATACTATTAATAACATTGTAAGGATGAATCAAATATCGTATAAGCTAAGAAATGGCATTCAATTCTACATACTTACCAATATTAGAACTTTATTATTCGTTAATCTTCATATATTTCGATGCTGATAGTAATCAATTATTCAACTCTTCTACTAGATTGAAATGAAAATTTTTCAAAATAATATGTTTAGGGAATGAAAATTCGCACGAAAAGCTATCACGTATTTTGGATCTAGTCTGAACTGCTTTACAAATTGAACTGACTTACTGTTACGTATTTCTTTTTCTTTGAGTGATAATAATCAACTTTCTTCAGAACCTAAATATTTGATGTACTGTGCTATTTAAAAAAGATGACAAATCGCAAAAAAAACACTTCAATATATATATATAATGAGCAGCGGTCAGAATTGTAGTTAGAAAGCTACAATTTTAACTTCAATATTACTACAATGAATTTGAATACGTTTGCTTTTGGCTCAGTGAGTCAACATTCATTTAATATGTGATTGGTTGGATAAATATCGCTTGATGTGGAATAGATTGATTCATCTATTGATCAAAAGACAAGTCATGCACGGGGAGAAAGTAAAATCAAGCAGATACGCTTCACTCGTTTTTATTCAATACAAACAGAATAGTTTTTGTTCACGTCATCCTTCTAATGCAATTTTACCCAAATTATATATATAATTGCGCTATTGATTTTTTACCTACATTTTGTACTGTAATCCATGCTAGTGTTGTGCTAACGAAATCAATTCGAGTGCCATATAGTTGTAAGTAGTGCAAATCATGGCACTGTACAGGGTGCTGTATGACACGAGTACTTGTCTCATTTATGTTTTCGTTGTTTCATTGCTTAGTTTATTTTTTCTCTTTTACTTAAAATAGTAGCTAGTTATGACGAACGAATATCCGATTTTCGTGATTTACCATTATACGTCACCTATCACTCAAATAATCTTTTACTATGTATAGTTTTCTCGTTTATTTCAAATCGGAATGAAAAAACTAAGAAAACCAATATCTCAATGTGGGCCATAATAAAAATACACCAATGAAATAAATTGCGACTTGACAAATTTCTAGCGATTGATTCAATCGAATGCATTCTATTACTAAAGAAAAACAATATACATGCAGCATGATTGTTGGATAGAATGATATTTCTGCAAAAAAATATTTATTCTCAGATTCCATTCTTATTTCTCCCGTATTCGAGCAATCAAGCCTGGTGAAATTCGTAAAATTTGAACTTCTAATAGTTGAAAGCGTACTCATTCAGAATGACTATTGTCCAAATTAGATTCTTAATTTTACAGTAAAACAAGAAAAGAACAAAAACAAACAAAATACCCTACTTGTGGAAACCTGCAGCAATATTAAATACTTACACATATAAATAATAGGATATCTGAGAGGGAAGTAATCTTTCTCTGATTTAAAAGACAGAGTGTTGCCTTTGGACCGTAACTAGAATTATGTAACTACTGATTATCATAAAATAGAATTCAAAGTTGTTGACTATATATTCTATTATTTATATTGAACCATAATTCTAGATTTCTACTGTCACATCGTGCATATTGCTTTAACGATACTTAAAATAATGGGTATGTATAGGTGTTTATTGAACAATCGTAGAAATTCATCATATTCGAATTGAATACAACTGATTCGTGTTAAGCAAATCTAAAAATTACTCGCAGCTACTAGCGAAGTCGTTGTCAAATGTGGTAGAATATTCGATGAATTTTAGTCATCTCGACGATATTCCATGATACGAAGTGTTCAGAAGATCATCGTTGTAGGATTTCATTCTAAGTTATCGGTTTGAGTTTGCTCTATCACATCTTTTTTTGCTATATCAAAACCTTTCTTTTCGTAACGATAATGATAATGATAGAAAATACAAATTGATGAAGTCTGCATATGATTTATTCAAATGTTCTTCACGATTCTTATCTTTTAACAAATATCTTATTTCGTATGATTTATTTTACACATTTTATGTGAACAGTTCTACCCAATACCATCAATCGAGTGAAAAAGATCGAATGGAAATACTTTTCAGTGTTAACCTTTCGTAGTCGAAGAAGCACAGTAAGATAAAATGATTTAAAGAGCTAGGATTCCTACAAAGTATCTCGATAGTTAGATGTGTCTGTTTTTGAAGAAGTATTTTAAAAGCTAACATGATTATCATTGTGAACTATTTTATATTTTTTAATGCGGTCAAGACAGTAAAACTTCAGATAGTAAACTTTGGGAATGAAAACAGTCATGGATGATACTGTTCTTGTTACCATGCGTACTAAATCAATGAATTATAGATAGTTAGATATAATTCGATATGTTCATTATTAGTATCCGAATTGATATTAGACAGACGAAGACATTCGACCATAGATCATCGGTGTCTCATTTATATACGATTATAGTAGATAATTACATAATTTAAAAAGAGGAAAGTTCCGTTGTTAATTGTAATATAAGTTGATTTGAAAAGATCTAGTTTGCAACTATGAAGTGTGGGATAAATTTGCAGAAGTATTGCTTAAATATTTTCACTTGCAGTTAGCTGTGTCCACTTTTTTCTAGCTAACACCGAAGCACATTTTGGAAATGGTGATAATATCCGTTTTCGAATAGATTAATTTTTGAACAATGCTTTTTACTGATTTCAATAGTGATATAGATTATTCATCTTCAAAACAAAACTATTCTCAATGGTTTCCATTATCCTTAAGGATTGCTAAATGATAGAAGGATGTTAGATTTCTATAAATTCTTGACATATTGAATGATGATGGATCTGATTTGAAAGTTCAAGCGACTGCTAACATTCCATTTCTATTAACCGTTCATTCATACTTCGATTCACTTCAACGTGGTGATTGTATGAAGTGCTTCAATTGAAAATTCAATTGTTGTATATCCATATATTTCTATTCGAAATTGATTACATAAACCGATGCATCTGTCATGAGTTTTTTAACATATCTATAATTGATGATTTTATTTAATAACATATTTTGTCATTTTAGCTCATAGTCCTCATGTTTTACCTGTTTGGATTTATGATACCAGCAAAGAACGTTGGACATCTCATAATCCATTAGCATCTCATCACCATAGAGCACCAGCACAGCAAGATTCATCACTTCGATTGGTTACATATAATATTTGGTTTAAGAAAGAACATCAACCATTACGTTTTCAAAATCTTTGCGCTATCCTACAACATTCAAACGCACACATCATATGCTTGCAAGAAAGTAAGTTAATTGAAGTTAGAAGATATAGATGTAACTATACGTTATTCAAAGCTGAGATTCATCAAGAAATTGTTAATACATACTATTTCCTATAGTAAATCGTTCAGGAATATTAGTAATTGATTTCTTTTTTTTCCTACTAACTTCCACTCGAACGATAACTATAAATCGAAACAGTTAATATTCATTGATGAAAATAAAATGTTTTAGTGACGAGTGTGGTATTAAAAAACTTAATTTTACAACCATGGGTGCAAGAACGATATGTACTAAGTGATATTGATGGACGAACATTTTTAAATGGTCCGAACAGCTATGGCATAGTTATGTTACTAGATAAACATTTAGATTTACGACAACTATCATCGTTTCCATTTCATACTAGACAAGGAAGAAATCTATTGTTTGCTCAAATACAACTACGAACAGAAACATTGCTACTAGGAACTGTGCATTTAGAATCCATGCGAGAATGGAAAAGTCTTCGATCTCATCAATTAGAAACGTGTCAATCTGTATTTAATACAGATAATAGAAATCATTCAGATGTAACGTGTGTACTAATGGGTGATTTCAATTTTGACTCTCAATGGTCTGAAAATGTTGTACAAATGAATATTCTAAGAAATTGGATCGATCTATGGCCAAGCATAAAAGGTTCAAACAATCGTGGATTGACACATGGAGATGTCAGATTTGATCGTATTATGTTTCAAAGTTCTCGTGTAACTCCAGTTCGAATGCAAATCATCGGTAATAAACCAATTGGTCAATTTCAGAAAAATAACATTTTTACGTCTGATCATTTTGGTTTAATGGCTGATTTTAATCTTCATCATGTTTAACAATATCGTTTACACACCAGTTCTGGTAATCTATAATTAGACAGCAATGATTAATATTCTCTCAGAATAAAAATAAAAATCTTCTCAGCTATCGACTATGCTTGAAAATGTGTGATATCTGTTGTTGACCAAGAGTGTTAGAATTAGTTTTCTCTATGGATCGAACATAAAGATAAAAATTCAAGTCATGATCTAGAAGAAGACTTCAAATGTGAATTTATATGGTATATAGCTTCCAGATATTGTACATCACCATTCAGATATTCGATTATATCAAGTAGCAGATCGCTCTCTAATGAGTCAAAGCTCATTTTATCACTATTATTGATGACAAAAAAAGTAACCCGTCATTGTCTTTCACCCATTGATGATAGGAGGATAAAGATCTTTCATCTTCTTCCAATCATGTCATGATTACATTATCAAAATTAGATAACAGAAACATTACAAAAAAAACATTCCGTTGCCATGTGAAGTACGTGTTTATTTTTATCATGAGTATAGCAATCGTCAAGTATCAAATCGAATCGATGTTTTAAATGAAGAATCTCTTTTATCGATGTGAAATTAATTTTTTTGTTGTTGAGCGATTCAATCTCTAATGTCGTTGTCAGATGAATTAGATGCTTTCTATATCTAACATTAAACTATTGTGTATCACACATCCTTTCGAAAATAAGAGATAAACCATGCAAGTCAGTTTCATTGTAAGGTACTTGTTGTGCTTCCAATTTGAATGACGATGATCTCGCTATCCAGAAAAAAGTCCCGACAAATGTGAATTATCGATAGTGCATTAATGCGTTCGGATTTCGACATTGTCATGATCTGTCATCACCCTGTGTTTGTACACTATTGTCACTCTTTTTCAATCTTCAAGTCGACGATTAAAATCTCGTTCCTCATGTTAAATCTGGATGTATTTTCATGATTCGGTGAACTTTCACAGTCACATCTTCAATATATCTATTGCTCAGTACTTTTCTTTCTTTGTACGACTCATCAACACAAATAATACAAGGGAAAATAGGTTGCTTGTTGGCTTGATATCTGTGAATTACAACTCAAAGAGATACAAGGGTCCTATAGATGCATTGATCAATTTTTATTATTCTTCGACTGTGTTCTGTATTCAGCTATAGAAGAAGACACTTAGAAATGATATTTTACTGTTATGTGACACTTTGTTTGACATAATTATTGTTTTTCTGCAATAATTCAAACGCAATAATCACTATGTTGACATCATCTAGACATTATGAAATTCATCGTTCATCCAATTTAACTGAGATCATAACTATTCTTGAATAGAATTCACTCATTTTTCCGCCGCACGACGGTATGTTAACGATCTCTTGTGCCGCTCGTCGTTTCTTGACCAAGCTTCGAGGAGTATCAGATGTCAACGATGCAGATTACGACATGATCATTCGTTCCAATGCCCTAGTGGAGTGGTTCCACTTCCGAGAGGAAACAATTATTAGTATTGAGATGATCATACCCATGACGAACGTAAATTGTGTTCTGTCTGATGAATCGAAATATGACTCTGCCATTCCACAATTACCCGTATGCTACATTGCATATTTATGAAATAATGCAGAAAAATGGATCAATGAAGTTCCAAGCCTTTTTTCTCAAGTTGACGAGGGAAAAACCCTTCTTGAAAGACCTCCGCCATATTTCTATTAATCTTGAAATAGTATTTGCTCTATTATCTACACCAGTGGAAGAAAATAGCGAAGAACTATTGACAACTACTTGCAGTCGCTTCCTACCTCAATAAGGATGATATAAAATTCTGTGACTTATTGGTTTGTTCAAGTGAGGAATTGCACTGAGAACGCCTTCAGAATACATATGAGCTAGTTTTCATTTCATTCGATTCTCAGAAAAGAACAACAATCAATCGAGAAGAATTCTTCCAACTGAACACTGTTGAACAGATAGTATTTATATACAATCTAGTAATGCCTATGTCTATTGATGGTAGTATGTTCATTGGATTGCAACACATATGTACTCAAGGTTTACTGTGAATTGCGAATTATTGTACCGAGAGTTGGTTTGTGATTTCATTGATTTCTTAAATTTGAAATTGACAATCATCGTTTACTTACGAATATTAAAAGGCTTCTCTCGCAACAATTTCTTCACTTTCTTACAGATAAGACTGATTTTTACTCGATGCAATCTGTGCGTAAACAATGGTACACAAATTCGCACCAAGAAATATTCTAGCGAGATTTTTTTCCTTCATGAAATGGCAAATATCCTAGTCATATGGATGGTATTAAAAGCTGGCAAATGTTGTATTTTTTTTAGACTTGAGGGATGTATCATAGATGAGAATATATTTAGGCAGTTGGCCCATGCAGCAAATCAATTGAGACAACATCCTTTACATGACATTTTAAAATGATGGGAAGATTTGATACATCAAGAGCAATTGGTTGAATATACTATTCCATCTAAAATCAACTAATCATATATTGTCTAATTCTTTCTATTCTCATATGGAGAAAGCACAAAATCATTTCTGCGTTAAACTTGCTATTATTAGATTAGAACATGTACGATCTCGATCGAAAGTATATGTGAAGTTACGCGTTGGACAGTATGGAAGAGAATCTCAATTCAGTGATCACATGGAAGGACTCACTGCTCATGTATCTTGGTTTAGAAAATCATTTCTATTCAAATGGAAACGAAATAAATAAATTTCTATTTATCTGAAAGACATCTTAAGCATTCGATTGCTATTTCTCGTANTAGATGGCAATTATTACGATGCTATTGCTTTATTCAAAAATTCAAATCTTACAAAATTTGGCCCACCTTCTAGTCGAGCGGTTCCGTAGTGTAGACGAATCCTTGAAGCATCCACAAAAGCGATATTGATAGAGCCATGTTGATCGATGGCGAGGCCGATTTTTTCGTGGCATTCGATCTTGACATTGAGTTGCATGAGAAGAACGAATGAATGTTTGAATCACTCGTATTATATCAATTGAACATGTTTTAATGGATGAATATTTTTTTCGAGTTTTATATAGATCAAAGTAAGAGACAGAGAAATACGATTGTTGAATCAAGTAAAGAAGTCGTTGGTATTCATCCAATACTGATCGTATGTTATTTACTATCTTTGCATTTTGATAGATCTTTGCAAAGCACAATGGCTTGACAATCAAAAATCTTTCAATTAATCGTTGTAAATTCTTCAAACACTTTTCATACATTCGTTGATTATTGTATTCTTCCATTGCTTGTTTTAGTAACTTGTTTAGAAATATTTTTAATGTTTGTGGATGATCAAATTCAAAATAGAAAAGAAATTTGATCTTTTTAATAAAGTTGATGAAAATGTTCGAAGAAAATGATCTCAACATCAACGAGCGAAATAAGTACTTTAATTTTTTCGAAGATTTACATTTAATTAGAAGTTTGATAGATTTAATCACAGTTTCATACTTTCGAAGTAATGAATGATCATACAATTTCATTGGTTCTAATTCTACTAAAAGGATTCGAAGATAAATTTGTAAAGCTGCAATATGATAATTGTATTTTTCATACGTGTTTCCGATTAGAGAGTAGATTCTCATCAAGTCAATCATACTTGCATTGTTCTGTATGAGACATCGAAAATGCTGTTTGTAATAATGTAATGCAGCAGCAAAGTTTTCTTGCCTTTCAAAGAACGATCCAAAATCGTAATAAGTATCTGCTAATTTTGTGCAGCCTAATTTCCGTCTAAGTTCCATTACCTTTTTTAAACAGATCAATTCATATGCACAATCACCAAAGTCACATGCAATACGGCTAATTTCAAGATAAATACCGAGTAACGCCGATGAATTATTTTGTTCAGTTGCGATCGATAACATTTTTTCATAAATCGATAATGCTTCTGTGTACTGATCTTCCAGCTGATGAATTACAGCGAGATAGTTATAGCAAACAAGTGAACAATCACGATCAAAATGTAAATAAGTGTCAGCTATGTTAAGAGCTGCTTCTCCAAATTGCATCGCTAAAATACGTTCCTCTCTATTTGAATACAAAAAGCCAATGCTTAAATACATAGCAACAGTAATTGTATAATGGTAATCAGGAAAACATTTCATCAATAATTCGAATCCTTTTCTGTATGTCGTCAATGTTTCTGTCGTTGTTAAGCTATTGACGTCAGTAAAAACGCCGTATTTTATATAGATATTTATTATATTTCTTGCTGATTTTGGAAATTTTTCAGTTAACAATAAAATACGATCTTCAACACTGCATCTATTCTGCCAATTGTATTCTCCATTCTCTAATTCTTCTGTTATGCAAAAGTTTTTACCTGATTCATCACTTTCTTCC
The DNA here is from genome assembly GCA_900239685.1 of Rotaria macrura. NCBI lineage: Eukaryota > Metazoa > Rotifera > Eurotatoria > Philodinida > Philodinidae > Rotaria > Rotaria macrura. The sequence continues at coordinate 35,121 of OENT01000454.1, read as the reverse complement.
TCAAATTTTAAACAAATAAACCACACATGATATTGTTCAACAGATTCAATGCGAAATAAGGCTCCTAGAGAAAATATAACTTCACTTTCACTTTCAAATTGGCTTAGATTTTCTAATTTCAAAAATGGACATGTACACTTTGATGTATCAACAATATTATCATAATAAGAATCAGGAATATCAATTTGAAATAGTACATATTCAGAGTTAGAGCTGCCTGCAACAAATGATTGTGCCATTACAAGGTCTTCTGTTGTGGAGAAAAACGAATTTGGACAAATGAGATTGCCGACACTGCCCTTCAATTTTTCTAACTCATGGATTCCAATATGTTGACTACGATAAACTGTACGTATTTTTCTGTTTGAATCGATCATTGATAAGGATTTGATGTAATCTATGTGGCATTGTTTCAGTTGTTGATATAGATCAATAATTAGAAATCGAAATTTGAAAATAATATCAATGTTCAATGTTCTGAGTGCTTTGTTTAATAATCGATATACAAATGAATCACGAGTGTACCAGTTTATGACCATATCAGAGCAATAGTTATTTTCGAATTCATCGATTCTTTTCAATTCTAATGGATTGTCTTTATAGTATAGACGGCATTCGTCAATCAGATCTTGTTTCGCTAAATCTTTGTCAAGTGGAGCATGTAGCAAAATTCTAATGAATTCTTCAAGCCATATTAAACCAACATTGTCTTCAATTACATAATCACGGATCGAACTTTGTTCAGCTTCCGCGTGTGTTCTATTGAATATACTAATGCTCAATAGGCTTTTTACATATGCTCGAACTCGAGCGGTTAAATCATGAAAAAGCTCATATTTGTCGACAAAAATACTGCACACTTTCTTATATTTACTTATCCACGCCGAATGTTTCTCTTTGTTCATACAAAATACATAAATAAATTGCAATTGAATATCATCGTGGATGTGAAATGTTACTGTTTCACCAAGTGTACCGGAGACAATTAGAAATAAATGTTCATCTTTTGCTGATCGAACATAATCAAGAGTATCTTGAACATTATCGAATTCTTTGAAATAGTTCACAATCGTCTTTAAATGACACTTGGTATCCAGACAGTCAATATTTTCATTTATATTTTCATCCAACCAAATCAGAGTAACATCTTCATAGTTTACGTCTAGTGACATGCATCGTGTTTTTTTAGGTTCGTCGCACTGAGTAGGCCGAACGTTAGTTAAGACCATCGATTACTCCGACATAACAGTAATAGTGTTGATGAATTTTAAGCAACCGAATAAGTTATCCTTGCTACTCCGGTGTACGTGGCAAACAACACCAAATTAACTGTTCGTTTAACTAGATGCAATTTCTACTTGCCTCTATGTTTTGCTCCGTTCTGTACAAGCAAGAAAAAAAATTTCTTTTCTCACTTAACACTCTGCTAGTCAACTTTTTTTTTGCATCCTGTAACGCAAAACAGAACCTCTATTGTAGCTGTCTGTTATAAAAACAATAATACCAACAGTTTTTATTTAACAAATTATAGAGTTTATATTATTCGTTTTCGACAATGTGTAAAGAATTCTTTCTCCACACACGATCTTTGAAGGACGCAAAGGGAAAAAGAGTACGTGTGAATCCAGAGTGTTGAAAGAGAAATAAAAACAAGGGAAAACCAGAAACAGATGAATACAAACTACGAATGTGAGTGATGGTATCGATTACTGATTAGTACAAAGAAAACCAATCCCCACACTTGACTCATATCTAGATAAGATTATGACAGTGGATATCAGTGTTTCCCTTTTTCAGCACTCAAAAAGCAGAAAAGATGGCAATATTAGTAGATGTATACTTATATGAATTCGGAAGGTTTATAAATACCTGATGCCAACACGAGAGGTTGAGCAGGGCTCTGCTGGTGAATTATGTCAGAATACGATAATAAAAGCCAATCAGACTCGTCAAGTAGAAATTCAAATTTCATTGCATTTCTTGATTATCTACATGATTTAGTTGATCTTATAGAATATTAGCATAGGAATCAAATTTATTTCTGTTTCATCTCACCAAATCTGGTTTGTTTGGATGGTTTTCCTGTGAATATGTCTCATGATCGAAATAATGCAAGGAAAGCATCATGAAAGAACAGAAAAGTAGAACGAATTCCGAAAATTTTTCTGGTACAACCAATATCTATATCATGACAGAAATGCACTAACCGAATGATTCGATGCAGAATCTAAATCGACACAAAGCGAATTCATGTGTCGAATTGACTTTTAAACATAAAAACTGAGATTGAAATAAAAATTTATATCTATAAAATAGATTTCCTTGGTGAAAAGGGAATCCGTGCATGAACAGACAAGAGAAAAGTCAAATAGAAAAGAAAAAGATTTAGGTGTGAACATTTGATCACAAAAAGAGAATGGCTGATTGCTGAATACCCGAGGAACCAGATTAGCTAACAACTCAAGATTATAAAAGACCGACAGTGTGACACTCAGCTAGGATATAGTTGATAATTGGAAGACATGAACTTCAAAGGTCTCTAATTCTTACAAAAATCCATACAATTACTATTATTCTGAACTATCTTTTCGTAACATTCTTCTGTAATTTTAAGAAGTAATGTATAGAAGAAAAGATATTGAATCTTTATGGCTGCATGAAAACATATTTTCTTTGACCGTTACTGTTTTGATAATTAAAACATTAATACCCAGTACATAATTAGATGCATATTTATATTTGTTTGAATAAAAGCTTCTCTAGGAAATTAAACTTTCTGAAGTGCTAATAACTTCATTCCCCATTTGTCAGAGAAAATTATTTTTCATCCCTTATCATATGCGAGTATCTAGTCAAAAGTGCAAAAATTTAATTCTTATCAAGTCACCAGCTCCGTAGATAGTCTTTTACTCTAGTCGTCTATTAGCGAAGCTTCTTCATTTACTGAATGATCTCATTTTATTTGTTTTCTAAATCAAAGAATCAATTTACTACAAATGAAATATATAATTATTTCGCATTCTTAATAATGAATTTTATCGTTTGATATTATGGACTCTATTCCCTAGACTCATATATTTGTTGATTCCAACAGGAAAGATTTTCAAGAGTGTTTTTTTAAACTTTAAATTCTGTTTGCATTATTAACGAGAAAAGAATGTTTAACGCTTACACGTCTGCCTTTTCCAGGCGGATTACACCTAATAACATCGATGTCATTAAAGATTATAGAAATCGATGAATTTAATTAGTCCTTTGCATACTATTGGTTAAACGAAGCAAACAACTTTATCTATAATTTCACAACATTAATCAGATGTCAATTGAAATACATTAATGCTCATACATAGGCTTGAAAGTTGCCGACTCAACTTTGTAATAATAGCATCAAATTTAAATTACTTTTGAAAAAGTAATCTTCCATTTCAAGGGAATGATTTAATTTACTTTTTATTTTTCTATAATATCTAACTTACAATAGAGAACTCTTCTATGTAGGTATATTCTTTGCAATCGAATAAAGAACACAAAGAGCACAGATATTTACGAACATTATTCGTCATCGTTCCATGATTTATTTGATTGGTATCACAGTGCAAAACGATAAACTTATCTATCTTTTTTTTTGATGATTCGAGTTGTTAGATTGATTGTTTTTTGTCGAGATAGTTATCATATATTACGTGATCAGAGCCTGATGATTCATCGAATCAATAGCAGAAAATGCACTTTGTAGACTTTGCAGGGGGACACTTTTTCGAGGATTCTCTCTAATCTCATTTGAAGTAATAAAGAGTGATTGGAATTTTAGTACTATTTTTTTCTCGCGCCCAAGTCGGGTTTCCGGGATCATTGTTGGTATGTGGCGATAAACAAACGATAATGGCTGACTAGAACCAGTAGCGAATTTCGATGGAGAATGTTTTGCGTTCTCTTCCATTTATCATCCAACATTAATGCAATGGTTCTAACTAAATACCCTAATAATGGCGAATTTACAGCGTCATCTATCATGCGGGACACTTTTTCGAACAAAACCAAATATGAAGTTCGAAAGAGAAAATTTTTCTAAATCTATTAGTCTTAACGAGACCTCGCGCCCATGCCAAAATCTCAGATGTTGCACAGAAGTGCATTTTTTTTATATTGATTCTTCTTTTTCTGCATACTTCGTTTGCTCTGCACCCGTACTGATAAGTATATCGAAGCGAAAATAATTCAGTGTCTAACTTCAACATTTTAAATCGTTAATGTATTTTTTTAATTTAAACAAGCAGCGAAACGATACCGTTTTCACATAAAGTCATATATCGATTGTTGAATGTTTAGCCAAGAAGAAATACTCATTAAATTTATTCAAAATAAAACTGCTTTCATTTTGAGAGAAAACAAATCAGTGTTCCAGTTTTAATTGATCCATTCACAAATCAGAGAAACTGTTTTTAAATAATAGATTGAGCATGAAATACCTTGCTTAGAAAATGGATAATTGGACATTTTGATGAGTATGATAATCTTTAAAGTATTCTTAATGTGCATTTAATCTTAATAAAAGATGGTTTCTCTGCTTTTTGTTCATCCAGCTTATGTCAAGAATAAAGTGTCCTATATCTCACATACATCATCTCATAGTCAGTTTTTCTATATTCACTTCCATATTATATTTTCCCTGAAGAAATAAAAAGATTGCACTGAAAAACTCAAATTTCACATGAATACGGATGTAATCAACTCTTTTAAACGTATCATCGTGTTACATTTGAATATATGGTGAAGGTATCACAGTTAATTATTACAAAAAAAGAAAGCATTTTCTCTTATAGATAGTTTCGTAAATTACATAAAACAAGTACCCACTATAGTACAAACTATATTATGACAACGACACTGGCTACAATACAAATTGTTACTGGTGAAGTGAATTACTACGGTCCAATTATTGTTTTAACTTTTGGAACATTTGGTTGCCTATGTAATTTTATTACATTTTCAGCAGTACAATTACGTAAGAATTCTTGTTCATTTTATTTTCTTTGCGCATCAATATTTGATTTATTATCGCTTACGGTTGGAGTTACGACTCGATTTGCTAATGATCATCTCGGTAGTACTCTGTTAAATACAAATCGAGTCTATTGCAAACTTCGTGCTTATTTAGTTTCTGCGATTCCATTGGTATCTGTGTATTTAGTTTTATTATCATCTATCGATCGATATATGTCATCATCAACGAGTGTTCGTTTTCGTTCATTCAGTCAAATGAAAATGGCTTATCGTGCAATGGGCATAGCCGTAGTCATCAGTTTTGTGTCATGCTCTCATATACTTTTCTCATATGATCTTCGACCCGTATGTGCTACTAGGCCCGGTACATATGCCATGTTCGATAGTATGTTTGTTGTTTTTTGGTTGGGTATGATTCCACATCTATCAATGTTAATGTTTGGTTTTCTTACAATCATGAATACTCGACGAACAAAACGACGAACAGGAGTTCATTTACCTGGAGCAAATCATCCAATATTGAATCGAGCACAAAATCTTGAAAAAAAGAAAGATATACAATTGGTTATCGTAAGTAATTACTAGAAGGATAAATTAGGCATATAATGTTCTCTGTCTAGTAGTTAGCAGATGATCTACTATTATGATTTTGAATATTAATTGGAAAGTAATTGTACGTGTTTGACAAAGACTTCGAAGAAGTGTGAAAATATATGGCATTGAATATTATCATTGTGGCCATCAATATTCAGATATTTCTACATATTATAGAGATCGAAATATGTTCGTGGTAGTAAGCTTCAGAAAAAATCTACGATTGAAACGAATAAAAAGAGTCGAGTCGCTATGAAAATCTATTTTCTCAGAATCCTATCTTCTGCTATTGTTTGAACTCAGTATGGTTATTCATGCTTTTCTTATTTACCGTGTCGAATAAAGTGATCGAACAGTTAAAGAATGTTACTTTTAATGGATTATATTTCTCATATAATCGTTTAGAATATTGATCTAGATGTAAACTGACTGATGTCAACACTGCTTGTTTTTCTTTATATAGATGATGCTTGGACAAGTTGGATTAAGTTCATTACTAATTATGACTCGTATGATTTTTTATGCTTATTACATTCTGAAAGCAACAAGTAATGAATATCAAGTATTGGTCAATACATTTTTAATGTCGTTAACAATTGTTCTATATTATGCCAATTTCGCCAAATCATTTTATATTTATACATTATCAAGTAAATTCTTTCGTTCAGTATTAATCCAGAGAATAAAAGCAGTTGTTCGAAAAATGCTTGGTCAATATGCGCCTTCAATATTCAATGATGAAACTATTCAAAATATTACAGCAACTGTAGCCACTAGACATTGATGCTCAGTGCGTTAACAATCGTAAAAAAGAGATACAGTGCATATTTTTCAATTTTGTAAAATAAATATTATCTCCTACTGTGCCCAGTGATTCAATTTAATGAATATAATAAATTGCATTGAAATATAAATCAATCTAGATTTTATTTGAATAGAAACAATGAAAATATAACTTTTAAATTCAACGATCTTAAGAACAAAAAATAGCAACTTCAATTGGAATCGGCAGGCTTATGCGCCAAAAGACAAGATCAATAAATGAGTGTAATGCCATTGAACTCAGTCACGAGATCTAAGCATTTTGAAATAGTCACCTGCTCTTAGATAAATAAAAATGAAACAAATACGAATTGTCAGTATTACATAACTTGTTGTCCATATTCTAAGCCGAATCAAATATGTACGTTGCGTTGACAACAAAAACTTCACAACTGAATCGTAATCGATACTTATACAAACTATTTTTCATGACATCATACTGATACTCATACGTACAAGTGTGTTGAAATATAGGGGCACAGTCGTATTTCATGTGCCTACGATGTATTGCATCTTTCAATTAGAGGTCTGTGGTTCCACAACATATGGAGCCGAAAACTGAAACGGAACTGTAGAAAAACTCACCGAGGAACTGCGAAATCTTTTCTTTAATATGACCGTTGGCGTCTAGTTTTCTAAGCAGAAAAATAAAAAGAAATGATGAACACTGTCTATCACATACGACCCCATGCTTATCTTGAGATGGGTATATGAATATTCTATGCATCAGCATCCACAAACATGAACGGTAACGCATCCAAGCGAATTCGCAATCGGTTGTCGATAACTGAAAGGTTCCATGTAATATTTTTGGAATCGCTAACCTCTACTTCCAATGAATCGTCTCTGAGTAAGATTGTTCAAAAGACACAAAATATATGCATAATCATATTCGATTCACTTCTATGTGTGCATTACGAAACAGAAAAATGTCTTGTTCATAAAAGGATATTGTCATTGTTGAAGACATTCGATTTACATTCCATTTTAGGTTTTGATTGAAGAAACTATTATTCATCTGATAACGTTTCATTATCGTAATTGCCTCATAACATTGAATGCACAAGTATGATTACGGTGAGTTCTAGGATTTAATTGTTCAAAGATTGCTATTTTTTGTGACGTTAGCTTTCATTTACAACTCAAACGGAAGAAAAGAAAAAGAATGACAAATCCTATTCCACTAATGATAATGCATGACACATCTCGATGAATATATTTATTATTCCATCAACTCTATAACAGTATTTCTGACGACAAGTGCAAAGTTCAATTTACTATGAAGAGTCAAGTGAATCTTGTCATGATCTTCAAAAAAAATCAGAAATTAATACGTGACACTTTTTCAAACATGACTCACCGATAGGATATTTTCTTTAGATGAGTATAGTGATCGATGCATTTCTATCGTATGTATACCAGTTATTCAAGAATGACTGATTGCTTTGATTTTGATTTTCCTTTTCGTGATTTTGAAATGCTGGAAAACATTTTTCTTGCAAAGAGTATTTCAATTTGCTTTAAATGCAATTTTATAAACTTTAGTTCTTCATCAACAACTTCGCCGCATACATTCAAACATTTCAGTGATGATTCATTTTATTCTTTTCACATATCCACGTTCATGATATCATTCGTTTGATTTCCTGTATGATATTCTTTCAATGGAATTTTACACCATCGAACACGCTTTAGGTTCTACGAACATTAGATTAGTATTCTTATATTCGCTTTTTAAGATCGTCAATGATGAACAAAAACATAGAACAGAATCATACCCGATTGTATATCTCTTCAATTCAGTTACGATGATTTTCAAAACATGCAAGAGTTACTGTCGAATCCAGAAACATTAAATCGAGATTGATTCAACATAAACAACATGATATGAGATTTTTCACATTGGTTACCAAGACGATCTCGTTTTTTTCTTCTATTTCTGCTCCACTACCATTTTTATTCATTCTTATTTGATAAGGTCGAAAATTTCTAGATGTTAAACAATTTTTCAACTACGAAGATGTTCGCTGCGAACGTAATAGAAAACTCGATAGTAATAAATATTCTCAATTGATTTCCTACAGATATCCAAGTATGATGGAGTTGTTCAACGTGAAGTTCCGGAACTCACAACAATCACGCAGAGAATGAACCTTCAAGAGGTGATATCAATGTCTGCATATGCAAATAGTGACTTCAGTCTTGTATGTGTATAGTAACACGAATATAGTTGTTATGTAGCAAACGCAACAATGGAATCAACAAACTCACATCGACATCTACATCCTCCATGACAATTGTATCAATTGAGAATTGGTTGAATATCTGAAGAACTTCTTTCTTCAGTCGATTGCCTAAATAGTGAAACAGTTTACCTTTGGAAAATACAATCGGATCATATTAAGTCGTTGGAAATAATTTGTATGCATCCAACTAGTACGTAGCTTATGCGTCTTTAAAGAAGCAACTTGAATGATGATCGTTGTCAAAAAGAGTACAAGTTGTACACAATACTGATAAGTGAAGAATGGAAATATATATATCTACATATATATATATATATTACTAGTTCTCAAAAGAATTTTCAATCTGTTTTGCTTATAATACGTAAACCTTATGACTAATGATTGCTATTTCTCTCCTAATCTTTAGCAGATATGTATTGCTCTGGAATTGCGCAAGTACTGCGATAAAAAATAACGTGCGTAATTACGAAATAGCGAACGAAATTTATACTTTGTGCAAGTTCGCCAGAAGTCATTTATTATTATTACTCTTGAAATCATACGGTTCAACATGAATAACGAAAGACAAGTTGGAACACATTTACTCACACTGCCCAATGAACTCTTTCCGTATCTATTTAATTATCTCAGCTCAGCCGAAATTCTCAAAGCTTTTCTTGAGATAGGCGACTGCAATGCACGACTGGCTTCACTTATTATGCCCTATCTGTGTCATGTTAACTTATCTCATGAATCGAATTTTTGGCTTACTACACGTTTGCCAAAATTTAATGAATTCATTCATTCCGTATGTGCTACTACTCGGCAATTGCCATATCTACGTGATCTACCGTCGCTTGAAACATTATCTATTGTTGAAATACATTCAACAGATGAATTAGATATTGAACTTTGCTCTTTAAGTAGACGATTGCCGCAAATATATTCGATTAAACTTAATTTTAGTTTACAAAAGGATATCTATGATATGAGTAGTACCTTCAATATGCCATTACAAGAATTTGATTTATCATTAAGATGTTCGTTTATGCCAGCGGGATCATTAATAACTTCATTGCGTCATTTAACAGTCTGTGTTACTAATATACGAGATCTATTTCGACTTGGTCAACAATTGACAATGATCGAAGCACTATCAGTCAATATGAATGGACTACCGACTGTGCAACATTATAACTTAGCAGAATTTAGTTCATTTATGGCATGTTCACCTCATCTGAAACGAGTTGCTCTTTATTCTCGAGACATTGTTCAAGCTAGGTAGGAACTCAAACAAAATAAAAAAATGGCACGTGAAGCATATCTTTACTTTCTTTTGATGATAATATGTTTAGATACTACAGAACATATAGAACTGAATTTCAATACTTCGAATTGTTCGTACGAGGATGTTCTTCATCAATTGAATATTTAATACTCGATTTAATTTTACCGAATCATTTCGAGAAATTAGCAGGCTCGTCTTTGACGACATTTGTTGATGGGGATCGACTACAAAAAGATATCATCGTGCACTTACCTTGTTTGAAACATTTTGAATTTCGTCTTGAATTCGAAATTAATGCTAAATTTATTCAAAAATATCAAAGTTCATTTACAAAAGAATTATGGCAACAGCGATGTATTATAATCGATTATCCGATAACAGGTATGCACGATAGAAGAAGATATATGCTGTTATTCTAAATAATCAAATCTTAATAATAACAAAAACTATCGAAAAAAGTTCGTCTCTTTCAGATGCAATGCCCGTTACAGGCAATGTAACTATGGTTGTCTTTTCTCTTACTCAAACTTCAACCGTTTTTGAAGAATTATCGATTTTTTCACCGTGTATTGTCGATTGGAATTTGAATGGTAATTGGATAGTACAACAAAATTTACTTATGTTAACTACTATACGCACCATTACCATTTCACCAATGATCAATGTTACTACTCTCACTCTTGATCTTTTCCGTTGGATGGTTAAATTATTTCCACGAGTACGTCGCTTAAATCTTATCAGAGTACGTGATATGAACTGGGAACTTGACGATGAAACAGTGGCCTATCCAGAGTTCGAAGCTGTTCGAATTCTCTCTTTTAATGGGAACTTTTCAGATCAATTAATTCGTCGTTTTCTTCTCATGTGTTCTCGATTGAAATATTTGGAAGTATCAAAGAAACGAATTCTCGAACAAATAACTACGAAACCAGAATTGAGTGAAAATCCATCGTTGATAAATATTTATCAACAAATCTTGCAGATTGAATTGACTGGTAATGCTGACTATGTCGATTTCAAAGGAAAACTTCGTGATTTTTTTCCACGTGCTTATTTTCTTTAACGACGCTATCAAACTACATTGAAAATTTTAACAACATAAGAAATTGATTGAAATTCGAAATAAATATTTTTCGAATGAAAACCTAGACAAATGATGAAATCAACTAAACAGAGTAGATTTTCACGTAATCCATTTATTTTGAATTCAAACTATGGTAAATATGATAAATCTGATTGCATGATTTAGGAATTTCGTCAGATTTTCTCCTTTCGTCTATAAAGATTCGACTGAAACCATATCGTCTGATATCCTGAATAGCAACAAATGAAATGAAGATATTTCAAGTGGGGACTTTACACAGTAACGAACTCTTTCGAGAGAAAATGCCAGAAAAGCTTCAATTTAGAATCATACTTCTTTCTCGAAAAATTAAAATCGTCATAATAAGCAAATTTCTAGTATCTCTCATACGAAACGTTGCAATTTTTGAAACTTAGATATCTTACGAGAACGTTTTGCTCGTCAATAGATGTGCTCCTAAGCAAAACTTCAGCTTCAGATACTATTATTCGACTCGCTGAAGTATACTATGTTATACACTACAGTCACATTAAAACGCCACTAACTCTAAAGAGAAAAGCAAAGGAAATTCAGGAATGATTCAGTGAAATTTATTCCATTTACATGTAAAGAGATTGAACACAAAATCAATTGAAAAATTAACTTTCTAGACGATTAGAAAAAAGCAACAAATAATGTATAAATTCGAGTTTATCGACATGAGAAAGATTCAAGACTAGAGACTTCAACATATACTAAGTCTCACTATTACTAAGATGTTAGCTAATCCATGAGTAGCAGTCACATTCGTTTTTAATCTGTGTCTCAACATACATCAAGATATTAATTTAACAAGTGACTCCACTATCGACCGTATCTTGATATACGTATCTAAGTAATATGAAAAATGCTTTTTCATTCAACCGATTCAAAACGATGCTTAGAAAATAGAGAGTTGTGATGAGATATTCATCCAAACAAAGTTGTAATATCCGATTGTTTCAAGAAGTCGATGGTTTTTCAAAAATTTGCTGCCTGAATGAAACGCTAGAATGTAAAGGTATAATTTAAGCATTTTGTCTATTGAAAAAAATTCTCATCTAAATAATAAAGGAATCCAGTTGCCATTTTATTTTTATCGCATACTATAAAAATTTGCAAGTAGGTTTGTGCCATCATGCAGAATCCATATCATTTATTACTAGCCAATATGCGATATCCTATTCCTGAAGTCTACTATTTAAATTTCCCTTGCGTGATCTATTTTAACGAATTGACTGGGATGTTGGCATAGAAAAAACGTCGAACAGACACATGTAGAACACTAAAGCTAAGAAGAAATGGAAAACATCTAAAGGAAAAGATAGAACCACAATCAGAAGGTCGCAAAAGAACTAATTATATGAGAGGAAAACGCAATAAATTCTTACAATGGAAAATACGTTTGCAGATAAACGTATGGATATGAGCATTGGTTAGTGGGTGTGTGAGTTTGGGTTCATCTAAGACTACCCCATACACATACATCTATACGATCTAATAAAATTTTTTCTTGTATTCTAGGTTATTTAAAATTTTCGATTGCTGACATTTCACTTTTCGACTTTTCCTGTTTCTATTATTTTTCATTCAACGTTTAGAATTTCTATATTTTCTCTTTCGACATTTTACTTTTCTATCTTTCTTATCAAATCGTATCAATCATTCTTTTACTCTGCCCATAGTATGCATGCATCACTTGATTCCTATTACTATACATCATTCGCCAGTATACGATTACGTAATTATTTCTATTCTACCATGATCAATCTCTACAAATAGCCCATTCAAGCAAGTACTCCAATGTGGCAATAGTTGAATGCCGCTGAGAGAGTAAAGATAAGAAGAAACCTTCGCTTTGTATAGTCAACCCCGATTATATTTATTGCACAATTAAGGTGAAAAAAGCAACATTATTCTGTTGAACGAGGTATCTGTGCATTTGTTTACTTATTCATCCAGACACGTACGATACGAGATTGATGTCGACCAATAGAACATGTTTCTGGCAGAGACTTTTGCAACCACTCTACAAGTTCGTCATTTCGAGATACTGATGGAATATCATCTTGACATTCGAAACTTAATGCTCGAAGATTCCTCATCTTATATATCAGATCAAGAATACTTGTTCGAATTTCAACACGTATGACAAGAACTTCACATCGATGTCCCAGTAATGAATCAGCCAATACGGAACATTGTGTAGCATTCATATAGCGATGAATTCTATCAAGATAATGCTTCAATTGAATTCGACGAAGTGATGGATGAGTAACATTCGATTTTGCTAATCGTAAGAATGATCTTGCATCAATACTTAAAAACTCAAGACGAGGTGCTCGATTAAATAAATCTCTTATTTGAAATTCTGACCTAGTATTTTCTCTAGTTTCGATCAAATCTAACGAGATCAAATGATCTAATCTTGGAATCATGATCCAAAAATTATTATCGAAAGGTAATCGTAATGTCAGACGACGAATTTTCGGATAGTAGATAGGAAATGAAATGAAGTTATTCATACCTCCTTTGTAAAATACTGTCTTTACTCGATCATAAGAGTTACTATTGTGAACATTTAAACAAGTTGTTTGAGACCATCGATTTTGATAAATAGTATATGTATCAGCAAAATAGAAGGGTAACGTATAGAGAACGAATATTTTATTCGTGTGTTGGGGCCAATCACATCGAACGTACCAATGGTGATAATTGGTCCAAAATGGAGTTTGAAAAGTATTCATGAGATTTTCAAGATGTTCTTCCACATTGTTATATTTCAAGGACAAAACTCTTATTAGAAATCGAAACGTTTTTATTTTAGGTACATAATCAGTTAAGATTTTTTCCCATTGATTTCCATTTAAATTAATTGATCCAGTTTCGAATTTTAAATGAAGTAGATTTGGCATACTTTTCAAAACATTCGTCATAGTAGATAGTGATCCGCCATAGTAAAGCTCTAGGCTAGTTATATTTGCAGCAGTAAGAATTTTGTTTGATTGAATATCGACGCTTTCTTCAAATTTAATACAAAGATGTCGAAGTGAAGGCGTCAAACTGAATAGAAGAGAAAGTTCTGTAGACGAAAAATTATACTCTTGTATTGACAAATATTTCATGGACTTAGAGATAACAGATAATCCACTAAAGGTAAGGCGCCATTCGAAAGTCATATTTAGAGTGCAATGCGTAAGATATTTTAAATGCCAAATATTGTAAACAAGTTGTTTGGGATCTTTATTGCTTCTAAATTTACAATCGATGATTTTCAAATGAGTAAGATGTGGAAGATAAAAACAATCTGATGTAATATTAAGAATGATATCTGCTGCATCGATTTTTTCCAGTAGAATTGATCGTAGATGAGTAAATTCATCCACTGTTAGACAGTAGCGGACAAGATTGTCGTACAATTGTGGAGTTTCATCACCATCGGATAAACAAATTGAACTAACATGATCAATCATCAACGGTAAATACTGTTCGCACATACGATGTAAATTCAATTTCGACATAGCACGCAAATCCAGACGGTACGAGTGAAAACTGATGAAGACCAGTTTGTCGAAACGTTCATTGAGGCCTTGAAACGCATTAATTAGTTCTATTGGATGGAAATATTCGAATAACTCATGGAATAATTCATTCGATAAACTTTCTAAATTCATCTTTTCTGCAATAGAAAAATCATGCAAAATACCACGCGTACTTTCGTTTGATGAAACAACACGCGTGTCTTTTCTCAACAAAGTGCTTTTTAAATTCGCTTTCATTGTATGATAGACAATGTTGCAATATCTGCTCGTGGTATGATTCACATTTTTCTCTTTCTAAATAAAGATTATGATTGGTTCGTAAGGGAAAATGTCAGTGGCTAAACATCGCCTCTGTCACTTTCACTTATTGAGGTAGTTAAGAAAGAAGAGAAACGGTTACACCTTCAAGAATCAAAACTGTATAAACTTTATTTCGGAATTTTCCGACTTATCCAAAGTAAATAGAAAATGCGTATATCAAGTCGGAACTTTCCATCCATCTCCGTTTAACTTATAACTAAGTAGCTTTTGACAACAGAAATTCATTAATTCAGTATATAAAACTGTTACACTTGCTATTGATTTCACTGTTCACTATGGTAAATGTGTTACACAAAGAAGAACGAAATCGATAAGTGATAAACATGTGTTCCTGCATCAATCCTATAAATAAAAATGATAGATTCAAGAAAAATTGGGTAACCATTTTAACGATTGCACTTCGTATATAATATAAATAAATAGAATGTAGTTAACGCTGGTACATATGACTGTAATTCAATCTAAAGGTAATTTCAATAATAGTCGTTCTGAAATTTATACTGGTCAATCTTGATCTTTGTCATAGGAGAAAAACACAGCGATGTTCAGATACTATGGTGCAATATGAGATTCAATAGCATGAAACATTCTCTTTTATGACAGCTTTGACGCTGATAGTATCACGCCCTCTCTACTAAGATTAATCACAAAATAGTGAAATATTCATAGCAACCATAGTGTGTAATCTACATCGATGACAAACTAGTTTTGATACCATAGACGCAAAACCGAGAGTTAACTTATCGACATGGATGCGTACTGTTAGTTGAAGACTAGAAAATCTAATAATTTACCTGTGCATGAAAAAAGAGAAAAATGACCTGCTTTGTAGACGCTCTGTGTATCAGTAACAACTTTTTGATTGACTTTTTAATAAGTTGTTAATGATTTCACAAATAAAGCAAGCCATTTTCCATTAAGTTTTTAGTTATTGAAATAATTTCACATCCAGCTGACTTAAGACACTCATAAATAAGTTCTGTGTAATTACTCTTCTTTATCATGATGATGAATTTCAAGAATGATTAATGTTCGATTGAAGAAGATGTTCATTTAGTTTTGTCCTAAATTTTAACCAATTACATGATTAAAAATTAACTCGTACTCGTGAAGATGTTTGTTTTGATTCAACTGCAATCGATACATCAAATGTTCATGGTTTATGTCCACTTAAGAATCCAAGACGTGGATGCATTTCTACATTAAAAATAAAAGAAAATAATAATGATTGACTAGCTATAATAGTTGGGATCTATTTTTTCTTCATAATTATTTCTCTCAAAAGTTGACCTATGATTAAGAATACAATTTAAAACACCTTCATCATTGAATAATTTTTATAATTGTTTTTGATTAACATTGATTTTTCTTAACCCCATCGATAGCAATGACATATTAAGATCTACAACGATGATGCAATTGTAAATCATTATTTATAATTCATAGACGACATTGATAGGAATTTTAATAATTGGTGAAACATAAATAGAAGCAATTACTATTGATTTAGGTATTTTTGCTTCAATTTGTACTGCTAAAAGTTCATTGTTTTTCGTTTTTCTTTTAGTAAAAGATTTCATAACATTTAAGATTATATTCTATTGCTAATAATACATCGTCGCTAATTTTTTGTAATCGATAATTTCTAAAAATATTAAATCTTTGTAGAAAGAATGGACGGTCTTTTGCAATATTCGATTCATTGATTGAAAAAAATTCGTTTGTGACAAACGAGAGCAAATTTCATATGTGCGGTTTTAAATTGAATCAATATATAAATTCAATAATTATTTTAATCATAATTATTGTCAATTTTCAAGTCTTTGTTTGATATACATGATGTCGTTGTCATTGTGCCTGATGTGGAAGGTTCCAGAGCTCCGCAAGACGAAAAAAAACTCGTCCCGCTCCACCCCGCGTCCCGTCTGACATGGTTTATCAAAAATTTCCGGACTGTTTCATTAGTAAAACACTTCCTTTTGGTGCTTGAAATGGTTGAGTCAGTTGTTTTGACTGAAAGCGACACTGTTTTGATGAAAAGTCACAAAGAAGAATTGTTTTTCAGCTAAAAACCGAAGAAAATATGTCTTGCAGGACGCAGAACGAATTCAAAACTCGTCCCGCCCGGTGTCCCGCAACAGGACAGGACGGGACGAGACTGGTCCCACGTCCCGCGGAGCTCTGGAAGGTGCTATTTTCGTGAAGCATTTGCTACTGTTAGTTGTGAAATATAACTTAGAGCTCGAATTTCACCATCATGATCAGCCTTCTGTTCCATTTGCATTTTTATCAATTAAACTTTTATTTGAGCAGATAGATTTTTGTAATATGCTAATTTTTCGATCACTTTATATTCAATTATCTGTTTTATGCCCACCATACCCTGTAACTTGAATGTTTCAGATATGGTTCCCTTCTAGCAGTACATGAGTGAACTCTCTCAGGTTCTATTTCCACAGAGTACCTTTGTAGCAACAGATGAATTATCTGTGTAATGATAGAAAAAATTGGCAGAAAAAGTAGGGCGTAATATCTTCATTACAGTACACTTCAATATGCACAGGACTTTTTCAAACCGGTGATGACCACTTCAATGGAAGCCTCTCTTATGATACAGCATCCCATGGTCTCGAAAACCGGCAGGAACCACGATATTTGAAACTGTGGTTATGAGTGTACATACCGCGGTTTCCCTGAACGCAATCCAAAATACCGCTCTAAACCGTAGTTTACAGAGGCTACCAAATGAACACTGCAGTGTTCTACAATGATACCTCGGTTTTTGTAAAACGTTTTTCTCTGTGTATATATTGATGATTATTATTGAATCAAGCACATATTTGTTTTCAGTTTGCTCTAAAAAATTTTCAACCCAATTATTCTCCTGGCATAAATAACCTTGAACCGATTTCCTATTTTTCATTGTGTTAACTCAGAAATAAAAGGCATGGAATCGATTTTTAAACTTGTTTGAACAACTGTATTTCTATATTGTGAATCACTGAAAGGTATATTTTGATTTTTGGAGTAAGTAATTGTTTTCTTTGTTGGTAGAATAACACTTTTCACAAAAAATCCATTCTCTTTGAAGGAGTTAGATATTCGGTTTTCACAAATTTTCAAGTCTATTCTCTTGATGCTATAGCCACTTATTCTGTATCTTTGATCTTTTTTTCTATCGATATTGGAACAAGTAGGGAAAAGCGATACTTCATCTACTTTCAAAAATATAGTTTGATATATACAAGGAAGTACGATGGAAGTAAAAGGAAGTATGATGGTAGTAACGTGGAAGTATGCTCTCCTGAAGTATCACTTTCTCTCCCTTTGTCTTGGAAGATATGTATTAGCTGATGATTGAACACCATCAGCAAGAACATTAGTAAAAGCATTTAATATTTTATTAAATGAATAAAAATCTGTTGCAAAGATTTTGAAAATTCCTGATCGAGACCATTGAATATCATAAATTTTAACATTCATGAAACGTTCTTTTAACAAATCATTTAGTTCACGATTGTGCAAACTCAATCGTTCTACAATCAGGGGTGAAAAAGACAATTGCAATTGTCTCGAATACGGACTCGGTCGATCGATACAACACCGTATATGGGGCGTATTCGACACAATCATACTGAACCAAGTATAGTGCCGTGTTGTCAGGAGCGTACTGAACAAGTGATAGCAGGATGAGAGCCGTAAATTTTTTAGCGGCGTCGCAGCCTGAATTTTTGACTACGGGGACCCCCTCCCCCAGAAAAACGTATTCAAACGATCTTTTATAGTATAAAATTTTTCTATTAATTCGATGCGAATGTTTTTTTCCTCACTCTGTGTCCTCAAATCATAGGCTGCGCTAACAAACACAGAAACAAAAGTATTATTTTCAACGTTTTCAAAAATTGTTTTTCGAGATGGACAGATTTAAATGCATTTCTACATGCAGTTTTTCGTGTTGATTACGAATTCGAAATTTGCATATTCCTTTAAAAATATTAGGTTTTTACTTCGAAACACAGCTGTAAAATTTTCAAAAATCTTTATTTGAATTTCCTAACTAGAAAATTTTCAAAAAATGTTGCGTGTCGTATCATTCGATGCGGAACTTGACTCTCTACAAAACGACTTATTTAGCTTTTAGTGTCATAGCTGAGGGCAATTTCTAAGTTCTTGCACAGTTTTCAACTTACGGTACAGTTAGTGAACTCCAGCTTCGATCTAGCAAGCTGATCCGTGCATAAAACGATATACATATGTCAATGGCCAATATGTATAAAAATTACATATTTCTTAACAAGTTAAGTATCTAAAATTTGATCCCCAGAAATAGTGGGATAGCGTTTCGTTTGTTTTTGAATTTTCTATCCGAGCAAGTGTTCAGGAAAAAAATACTTTACTACGTGAAAGCTCACTCAATATTCTATAAACCGGCCCAATAACCGTTTTATTCGAAGAACTACTTTCTCAAAAACTAAAAGGTTCATGGACGGTACTACAGAAAAAAGGTCTTTTTATATAAGAGTGTCACATCACTGAACAAGCCGTCTGGAAGTTCGAAGATTCAACTGGAAACATTAATTTTTACGTCATTTATTAAATGGCGTTTGAAAGAGCTTTCTATTTCCCTCAGTTTCTGAGATAAATTCGAAAAGTATTTCAAAAATATATTGCTGTTACATTTGGACAAGCGGATTAATAACTTATAAAAATGACGACAAAAGAACAAACTACAGTTTTCAAAAATCTCGCTCTTGTTGTTCAGGGAACAACGTCTTAAATCTGAACTCTGCTAGTCCGGTAGTAGTAAAACTGGTCGATACGTTTTGTATATTCTCACCATGAGAGGCATAATTCGACTTTCAAAGCAGGGGGTTCATAATACGAATAGAAGTAACATTTTTCTATCTTTCGAGGAAATTTTCAAAATCAGGGGAGCGTCACGCCCCACTCGCCTCGCGCTCGGTACGCCCTGCGTATAGTCACCACATGCGAGCGTATGCGGACCATAATTTCATTATGATCAGGCCGGATAAATGCATATCCTTATAGGACCGTATGTGAACCGCACTGTTCAACCTCCATGGACAGTGAGGAATTTTTTCGACTTTTAGATATCATTGGTTATTGATGATTGTTGTTGCTGTGTTTGAATTGGATTATAACAGCTTTGACTACGTTCATTAACACCTGCTCCTTTGTCTTCTTCTTTTTTCGAAGGGATTTCGAACGAATAATATCAATTAAGTAAATAAACGATGACTAATATATCGGATAGAGAAAATAATATATACTTCTTATAACCAGCGTATTTGCAAAATGCGTTTATCACCGCTTAACTGATTTGATTCTGTTGTCCTAAGAAACGAGGAACCACTTATGTCAATACACCACTCGTCGATGTAGGAAGTGATTTGCTAGCAATTGACTCAATTGATGGGCATGATGCTGATTGATGATAAAATATGAAAGGTTACCTTCTATAAAGTAAAAATTATACAATATGAAAGCATAACAGGCTCCCTTCACAGCTCTACCAAGATTTTATTTTCTTCTTCTTCACATAATTACAGGTAAGTTTCCTTATATGTACAGTTTTATTTAAAAGAGTAAATCGATATTTCCTTAGAAAGTTAGAGCAAACCATATCCTTTAACGAAACATTTCACTTTTATCAGATTTCAGCTCACTGTCGTTAGTTTGGTTTACGTAACTAATGTCAAAACTATTACTGTCGAGAAGGGAAAATTTCGAAAAGTAAAAACCTCGAAAGGTAAAAATATCGAATTATGGAATGTGTCGGTGTCAGCCCAGGCAGACAAACATTTGGGAAAACGCGTTTAAACGCAAAATCGGGAACGCCGATTGTGAGTCACTAACGCTCATTAAAAAAACGCAAGAAACGCGTTTTTTACGCAGAATTTTCACTTTTTGAACGTGAAAACGGATAAAAACTCTAATTCTGATTGTTAAAACGCATTGGCTTTCAAGTCGTCGAATACTTGTGCGTTTTAACGCTCTTGACTAGAGTTTTTATCTGTTTTCACGCTCGGAAAGTGAAAACTCTGCGTAAAAAACGCGTTTCTTGCGTTTTGTTGATGAGCGTTAGTGATTCACAATCGGCGTTCCCGATTGTGCGTTTAAGCGCGTTTTTCCAAACGTTTGTCTGCTTGGGAGGTACGCAAACGAACAACATATGCGAAGGTGAGAAAACGCACTGTTCGGTTAGACAACTATTTCACGTTTTTTCTTATTGAAGACTAGCATAGCAGAATGAATTCTCGACTTCTACAAAATCATCCAAACATTTAGCCATTCATGAATTTCTTGCAGCTGGAAGAGAAATGAGTCACAGTGATAATGGGTCAATGATCGAGTGGTGCATCAAAGAAAAAGAACTACCGAACATCGGTAATACAGCATCGCATCAACAGTTTATACAAACGATGCGGTGACAATCTTGTCGATGCATCGGGCTTGCTTACAGGCTTGCCCTTTGTGGTGGCAAAAAAGCCAAATTATTCTGTTCAGATTATATTGAAGTTAGCCAAGCCAATCATCCATGTATTGATTTTGTTATTGATTTTAAGTTTTCCTCGTTCAAAAGAAAAATAAAGAGCCATTTCTCATTTTATTGAAATTATTTTACTGTCGACTAATTTAACCTTCGACATTTTAGTCTTTCGACATTTTTACCTTTCGACGATTTTACTTTTCGACATTTTAAACTTTCGATCTTTTTACTTCATCAATTTGCGAGGCAATAGCTTGAATTTCTTCTAAAGTTACTAATACATAACGAAATTCATGTAGCTGTTCAACTTCGAATCTTGAATAGGCATGAGAGCTTAGATAGACATCTAAGAGGCAATCCCTAATCTCCGTAATATAAACGAATATAATATGAAAAAATGTGTTCTTTTTACTAGCCCATCTAACTAAAAGTCGAAGCAAACTATGAAAGTCTCACTGCTTTTCCTGATCACTGCATTTACGATTGTAGCGAATGCTGTGAATGCTACGAACGTGTCGCAGACATTGATCATTGATACATTTGTGCCATTCTCAACAGTGAAAAAAGTAGTCGTCGCTGTGAATCAGAGCTATCCTGGCCCATTGATCGAAGCATATGAAGGCGATACATTAATAATTCGTGTCATCAATAAGCTTTCACAGCCAACAACCATACATTGGCACGGAATGTTTCAGAAGGGTTCCCCGGATATGGATGGCGCCGTAGGCATTACTCAGTGTCCTATTCCTCCTGGTAGTGAAATGATGTATATATTCAAAGCTGATCCTGCTGGAACTGCATGGTATCATGGTCACTACATGGATCAATATGCAGACGGTCTTATCGGACCACTAATTATTCGTCGACGAGTTGAACCCAATCAACAAAAGTATGATACTGAGCGAATACTGATAATATCCGATTGGTACAACGATGTAGCACGAACAAAGCTATCTCCTTGGTATTTAAGTGCAAACAATTCAGCAGGTGTTGAGCCCATACCTGATGCTATTGTTGTCAATGGTCAATTTTCTCAATCACTGTTTGTGAAAGCTTTGAATGCAACACGCATTCGTTTTAGAATCATCAATGCAGCGTCATTTTCCATGTTTACTGTCTCTATTGATGGATTACCGCTGTACGTTATTGAACTTGATCAAACAGCTGTGGTACCATACATGGTATCGTCCGTAACTCTTAATGCTGCTCAGCGAGTTTCTTTCTACGTCAATCTGAACGAATTAGATCGAAAGTATGTAGCACCAGGTATGCCATCAGCATCATCTGTTTATATTCGATTTCAAGCTGATCCAACTATGTATTCAGTTGATATTTCGAGTTACATTCCTCCATATGCAACTAGCTTCGTTCCATATCCAATATTTTTCAATCAATTGTATCTGGCTATTTTATCGATCGATTCAACTAATTCTATACCCACATATCCAGTTATTCAAAACACTTCACCATTAATGAATCCAAGTTCAAAAGAGAATCTCGATATCAATATGTTAGGTGCTCGTCCATTCTTTCAAACAAACAATCAAGTTCCTGATGCAACACATTTTCTTAATGTTGTTATTGCATTCTATACAAATGACTGGGGCTTGAGTCGTGGGTATCTGAACAATGTTACATATGGGGCTAATTCAACCAATACTAGTATGAAATTGCAAGGTATAACATCAGAGAGTGTCATGCCACTACTTTATCAGATGGCAATGAGGCCTCGTTCACTCGGTATTCCTTCTCCGAAAGGCAGGAGCGATGATTCATTACCTATTATACAAAGCGATGGAAACGGTCACTACTTGGTTCCATATGCAGCAGTCGTCGATCTATTTATAGACAACACAGATACAGGTGAACATCCTTTTCATCTGCATGGTCATCAATTTTGGATCATAGCAACTTCAGGAAATCCGGTAGCTGAACAATTGTATAGCGGGGCATATTTACAGCGAGACGTAGTTAGTGTACCAGCTTCTGGATGGGCCAAGATACGATTTTTTGCGAATAATGCAGGTGCATGGCTGTTTCATTGTCATATTGAGTGGCATATGGATGCCGGACTGATTCTTGCCTTTATTGTTGGCCCTAGTGAACTTGTATCTCAAGGGTTTAAGCTTTCAAGCACTCAAAAGCTCCCTTGTCAATCTTCGACATAGCAGAATGGTTGAAGGTGGTATTCTATCATT
This sequence comes from Rotaria macrura, assembly GCA_900239685.1. Lineage (NCBI taxonomy): Eukaryota > Metazoa > Rotifera > Eurotatoria > Philodinida > Philodinidae > Rotaria > Rotaria macrura. The sequence goes on along the minus strand of OENT01000454.1, from coordinate 11,514 downwards.
AAATAAATGACTTGTGACTTAGAAAGATTCTTTTCCACAATGGTTTTCGATCATTACTATTGAAATAGGATATTTCTATGATACAATGATGGATTATTTTGTCTTGATTCCTGTTCACAATGTAGAAATTATTATTTTTTTCATAATTACTAGCACAGTTCCACTATACTACAGATATTGTTGTCTATTTTTTTGACATTCTTTTTTGATTTATTGTCGTCATTGATGAGAGTAACTATTATTTCGCCAATAAGACTTTCGCAAAAATTGGCGAATTCGTATGAAAATGAGGATAAATATTCTCGAAATTGTGAGTTTCTCACAGAAGATAGTGAAACCTTTCTGAAAGAAGTACCGAAAATGTTGAGCAGTTCTGTGAGTACTGACAAAAGTTTTGTGCCAAAACGTGGGCTTCTCGGGCAGTTTGGTATAAATCTGTTTTATACATATTTCTGGTTAGCGGTGCACATAGCTTGACATAGACAGACAAGTAACGTGAATCGAAAATCGATTCACTGGGCCCTAGACTAAGAGAATTCACACATGCAAATATATGAACAGCCCACTTTGTCAGCTGTTTCAGCCACAGATTCTGAAATTCGCAAAGAAGAAATACAGAGGGTGTATAAGTGAAAATGGCGTACTGATGAGAAGAAAATGAAAAATTTCCAAGAACAATGAATAGAAAAACGCAGCCAAAATAAACGTGAAACACTGGTGCGAAATAGTGGCTGAACCCCGATTTTGCTTCTGATAGGGGGGGGGGGACTCTCAGTCTCCAGAGTGATAACTAGAATACACTGTTAACAGTTCTCGTTATCGGGCTTAAATATATTTCTGAGGGGAAAGAGGTTGCGTTTCACCTAACAACCGGATCACAGCGTTCAACTATTTAGTAATGGAGGTATCAAAGTTCTTTTTGGGACTACGGCTGCCCTCCTCGCTTACTTAATCAGTAGAAGTGACTATTCCACGTGGCCGCTCAAAGGATCCGCCAATAATACATGCTGAAGAAATGGCCATCTGTGTTGCAAAAATGGTCGTATGAGCCATAAAAATGGTCATATGAGCCACAAAAATGGTCATTTGAGCCATAGAACTGGTCATTTGTAATAAGACCTTGTTATAGACAGACAGACACAGATGACTTCCGGTTTCTACACCCTTATCATTCATAGTGTAGGGAATATTTGAAAGACAGGAAAATATTACGTTATTTCTTTAAAAATTAGTGAACATATTTGTTAGAGCATCCCTTTTGTGGCTGAAATGTGGAACTCACATAATACTTTCGTAAAATATTCTGAGCGCTTTGACTGTCATTGATGGGAGAATGTCTTTATTGGAGGGGGACGGTTGAGGGG
>OENT01000453.1:49111-114909 GCA_900239685.1 Rotaria macrura | reverse complement strand
TTTGCTCTATTCCGGAAAATAAAATTCACATCTGTATGTCATTCAGAACGTGAGTTATTGACATTTTTCTGAACATGTTTTTTTTTCCGGCAGAATTAGGTCTTCAGACTCTACTACAAGGTCAACAACAATTACTACGACATCACTAACAGCAAATATAATAACACCATGAATAAAAATTGTCGTCTACACTAAGAACTACTTCTAAAAAAACAAAATAAGCATCGTACAGATATGGAGCTGACAAGTGAATTACGAAGATTTACTTTTTTTTGCTTTTGCAGATATTGTTTTGTATCAACCGATATTGCAACTAGCATCTACTTCTCTTAATAGTCACATTTGTCAGAAGAGCATTCGTGTCGGTAAATTTTATGATGGATTTTTTTGCATAAAAACTAAGCCTTTCTTTTGTTCCTTTTAATTATAATAATCATTAATATTTAGAATCACGAATGTAAAGCGTAGACGTTTTTGAAAATTAAACTTGATAGAGGACATTTTACATAACTCTAGATTGAAACAAAAAGATTAAATAAATGGTATATGTTTGTATCTAGACGATAGAAACCTATGATGTAAGTATTCAAGTTCGAGCCATAGTCTGTATGACTTTCCACATACACAATTAATGACAGTGATATGTTACGTTTCTGGGAATGCTGTCAGTGTAAGTCGATTGTCAAAGTCAAATCATATTAATCAGTTAGTTTCATCATTAAAAATTATTTTGACATATAACTCGTCTCAAACCTCTTTTTCTATTGAGAAACACCATTAATAGATTCCTGTTTCTTGCACTTTGGTATTGTGACACTAGAAGATGCTGTCGATGGATACCGAAGATGATTCCGACTACTTCAATTGCATGATTACGAGTGATTTAAGTAAATCAAGACATTGATAATTTAATTATTAGTATTCCAAGTGTGATCAATAAAATGATATGAAAACAAAAGAACCAGGAGTCAACAGAAGAAGTTACGAAGAGAATATATTGAGAAGACAAGGAGAAGAAAAGCACATAAAAATCAACGTCACATAACTATTGTTAACAAACTGCGTTTTATTTGAATAAATATTCTACCACTTTCCAGTTCAACTATTCTTGACTGTCATGCATAAGCCCAACTCGTTTCATTTGAGCAAGATCTATGCCAATAGATCATATTTATACTTCATAAAATGTATTCCATTGTTGCATGATTGCAAAATTAAACTATGAAACATCACATCACCTGTTCATTCGAGATTATTTTTGTTCCGGTCTGCTCAGAGACTCGTCTCAATGAGTTTCTATTTCATTTCTTTTTGTGATGATCTGAAAGTCGACTTGGTAGAAAGCAAAGAGTCGATCATTATTCGTTTCTAGATTCTCTTCGAAATACTTTTTTTTTCAAGTTTTCAGTCATAATAAGTTGAAGATATTATTTGGGTTAAACATATATATACTTTCATCAAGCATGATTTCATTCCAGGAGACTTAACTGACTGTCATCTATCGTACTTAAGACAATATTGATTGAATTTTCACAAGATTTTTAGCAAGCATTGAACTTGAAAACATCTTATTTGTTCCAATTCTGCATAGTATTTCTAAAAGGAGATATGTGAACGTCAACATACGTATGCAAAATAGAAAAAGTTCTGAGAGCATTCGTCAAACCGAAGCTCTATTTCATATAAATATTTATCATGGTTTTATCTGATAAAAGATCTTGTCGAGATCATGATTTTTCATGACAAAACCCATTATATTAAGAGTTCAAAATCAAATTTTTGGACAGTGTCATTGATAAGTGATTTCGGGTCCTACTGTAGTTAATTTCACTATTTATCTCAGGCAATATTCTTTTTCTCAGAAATCAGACAAGGAAAAGAAGATATCGATGTGTCAGAAAATTTGAGTACTTGATGTCGAAAATTTTATTTTCGTTCGTTTATGTTCATCGTACGGATTTAGCCTGATAGCGGCATTTGTTATGTATAATATCACCAATAGGAAGTTTTGCTAATCTTTGTTAAGGCAGGCAAAGTCCTAACCTATTTTTCACCCATCTGAATTTTCAGATGACAAAATGTTGAATATATTCTCAACTATTAACTCTCGATAGTTATTAAGTTTAATTACTGCATGAGTTGATAATACATATGTCATTGCTTAAGATTAACGAGTCATATATTGTATCACATATTTACTGATTGGATTATTCAATTTATAACTGAGCAATGTTCATTGTTTGTTGATCCTACAAGCTTTCGTCTAACAAATACAAATATTCAGCATAAGATAAACTGATCTTAAAGATGTAGTACATACTGATCCATTTATAACGATACGTTTTATTAATAACGCCTAACAGTCTAGGCAGACAAACTTTTGGAAAAACGTGTTTAAACGCTCAATCGGGAACACCGATTGTGAGTCACTAACGCTCATTAACAAAACGCAAGAAACGCATTTTTTACGAAGAACTTTCACTTTCGGAGCGTGAAAACGGATAACAACTCTAACTCTAGTGGTTTAAACGCATTGGCTTTTAAGTTGTCGAACAATTGTGCGTTTTAACGCTTAGGGCTAGAGTTGTTATCCGTTTCCACGCTCCGAAAGTGAAAGTTCTTCGTAAAAAACGCGTTTCTTGCGTTTCGTTAATGAGCGTTAATGACTCACAGTTGGCGTTCCCGATTGAATGTTTAAACGTGTTTTTTCAAAAGATTGTCTGCTTGGAAGACACTTATCACAAAGAATTTTTATTAATTTACATGAGAAAATTTCAAAATCACATATGGAAAAGACTGCTCCCGACTTTTTAAAGTTTTCTTCTAAAGAAAGTATCTAAACTGGAGTCCATCCATTGAACATGCCTAGCTTCAATTGGTTTAATCTTTAGTTTTTCACTTGTCTAAAACGGATTCTCTCACGTATCCCACTGTTAAAAGTTTAAACAAGGTGATAAATAACTAATTCAAGTCAAATATTGATCACGAATACTTGAGGACTTTTCAAAACTGTATCGAGTCTATGAAGCTTTGTATTGAAATTCATGAAGACTTATCCAAAATACAGTAGTAAATATCTTTTTCAATGAATGAATATCGAAAGTAACATTAGTGTCACATCATCATTGATAACCCACGGAGAATTAAGACATAAGATGATTTTATTCTATTTGATCTGATCTTCTTAGCCACTCATCAGTCGTACCTAACTGAATCATGTCTTTGGTATACAGAATCATTCATTATTCAAAAAAAGAATGAAGTAGAAACTAATCAACAATGTCTGTCCATAACTTTCGATCACGAGTTTTCATACGGCTTGGATCGAAATATTCTCATTCATCAATCTCATCGCGTGAAATCATGATGGTTTCATGTGTTCTGCTCGGAAAACGATCGTCCGACACGTATCACCGATAAAATGAAAGCATGTATCGTTGTAGTTTTGAAGAAAAAAAAGTATTTTACTGCATATATGACCACCGTCACACGTAAATTGGTGTTATGGGAAGCGAAAAGCTCAATAGTATACACAATAGACTGTAGAAGGGTAGTTCTTTTTTTTTAGAGTAATATTGAAAATGACATTTTAAACATGAGATACTTCAAATTGAAGTAACGATGTATATATATATGGATTGATACATAAAGTTTGATTGTAGTGATGAAACAGGCAACAATAAAAAATCGTTGTAAAGGAATCGTACTCGATAATAGTATAAATGAAATATTACTGAATACATTGTTCTAACTAAAATTGATAATTGAATTCGAGTCGAATGTTGACAGCTACATATCACAGTAAGTCTTAATGAAGGATCCATATAAAAATCACCAAGAGATGTTATTCATGATTTCAAAGCAAGAAACTTATTTGTACAAGTTTCTGAAGATAATATGAGCTAATCATCGAAATAAAAAGACACCACATTGAGAAAGTAGCCAAAACCTAATTTTTTCAATCATGTAACCTATCTTTTTAACCATCGTCGATTCCACGAATTTCCAGTGCAACTTCTTATCTGTCCAATCTTACACACATCATCGATGAATTTATCTAGCTAATAAATCAAATTCACAGATCTCTTATTTGGAAACATATCACTCAATCACATATGTAATGAACTACAGTCTCATTAACAAATACGCTTCTAAACCAAAAATTGACTATCCGTTTCACTTCCCACATACAATAATAGGAAAATTGTTTTGAAAGAAGTAAAGAACTGCTCTTTTATTTGTATTTCATTGTTTGTTATTTTCTTGGAAAACTTCAATAAAGACAAAAGTGTTTGGCCAAGAAGACTCACCAAGAAGTAGCACAATTATGTACATAGTTGATTGAAATAGGGTGTGTTGATGATCGAAAACGTTTTTTTATATGAGTAATATGAGAGCACAAGAGAGATAAATTGTATCGTTCTGGATGTATGGGGTATTATTAGTCGAACACGTGTGCAACGAAACATTTTCTCGGCTTTTCATAATGCGAAAAAAGGATCGTTAGACGAAACCAAGAGTAAGCAATCGAGTAGAAGCTAATAATACAATACTCATAGTCGAAAGCAACCTGCCGGCAGTTATCTGAAGTCAATGTACGATAACATAGGATATAGACCTGGCTTGGAAACTGGTTGGAAACCTTGCCAACCACTGCCACTAGTGATAAGTGTTGTGGTAGGCGCATGCGTAGTCGTTGCAGGGTTAGGACTAGGCTTAGGATTGGGTATAGGATTAAACAATGATAGTCAAAATTTGATTGCCGTTTTTACACCTGCCGCTTCTTTGACTACAACTACGAAAGCAGTCGGAGCGATAACAAATCAAACTACAGCAGCTGGAAATAAGACAACTACAACAGCAACAGCAGCTACAACAATAATGAATACAACAACAGCGACTACAGCAATAACGAATACAACAACAGCGACTACAGCAATAACGAATACAACAACAGCGACCACAGTAATAACGAATACAACAACAGCGACTACAGCAATAACGAATACAACAACAGCGACTACAACAACAACTGGAACAGGAACAACAACAACTACAACAACAGGAACAACAGGTACAACAACATCTACAACAACAGGAACAACAGGGACAACAACATCTACAACAACAGGAACAACAACATCTACAACAACAGGAACAACAACTACAACAAAGACTACAACAACAACACGAACAACAACTACAACAAAGACTACAACAACAACAGGAACAACAACTACAACAAAGACTACAACAACAACAGGAACAACAACTACAACAAAGACTACAACAACAACAGGAACAACAACTACAACAAAGACTACAACTACAACCACTGTAGCAAAGGGATGAAAGTTAATTCCCAAATGTCGATCCTGAAAACTAGACGGAAATATCGGAAATCTAGTGATCAAAGACACTGTTCTGCATAAGAAAATGTTTTCATGAAAATTTCTACAGAATCGTTATTTTGTATTAAAAGTTCGAATTACAATCTTCAATGCAACAATTTGCCTAAAAGACAGTGTAGTTTGTATTTTTGAATTTGAAAGAACATGCTTGTCTCTTTCGTCACGAATTAGAAGCGTAGAATAACCAAAGAACTAAATACGGCGAAGAATATCTTGTACGGGGCTTTAATGTAAGCATCATGTCGAAATGTATGCAGATACATTTGAATTGTACGCTCTGGCTAAATGAAATCGCAGATATGATTTTCACTATTATTTCTGTTTTTCACATTCACATGAAACATTGAAGTGTAGTTTCTTTGAAAAAATTCATAAAGAAAAAAAACTTCTGAAGATATGTTAAATCTATGGACTGATTTTTTATTTGATATTTATTTCGTGCATCAACTCGTCTCATATGTTCTAATCGATCAGAAACACATGGCATGGATTTTCATTTATTTTGTTTCTTATATTGTTGATCGTTTGAAGGGATCTTGTCAGTATATATATAAATGTTTCATTCAGAAAAAACAACATTGCTTAATGGTATCATATAGCAACGATAGACAAGATATTGATTGAAAACTATTTTCCACCAGTACAATATAAAGAAAACAAAACAATAATAATAACATCAAAACAAAAAGCAAACCCTGTATCAACTTGATGTTAGAAACAGGGAAGAGTGAGAATAATAGCTCAAGGATTCATAATGACAGATTTTCAAGGATATTATTACTCAAGTTATGAAAAAAGCAACGATGTATAACTTGTATACATATTTTGGATACGTTTTAATGAAAAAACAATACAATGACTCATTGTATTCACTTTTTGTGACATTTATCCAAGTAACACATACTATTATGAAAGATAACATGAGCAACAGAAATCTTACTCTCAAAATAATTTGAACTTTTCTTTTACGTGAATTATTCTATATACTCGTTTAACTGTGTAATTAACATTTTCTTCATTATTAATTGGTTCTCGAAATTTAAACATGTTTGAAAAATCACTCAAATCATCAATTTATCAGAATACTTTTCACTGTCTGATTCGAAAACGGATTTATCTACATAGTCACCCTTCAATCGTCATTTGATGTTTTTTCATCATTAGAATAGATTACGAGTCTATAGCTTTTCTAACAGCTTACATTCACTGAAATCGCTGAGATATGAGATTCGGATTAGTAAACTACAAATAATAGAATCGATCTCAACAAGGTTCATTCAAACTTCATAGAAGTTTTTTTTTCCTCTCATTTCGAAAAAATGAATAATATTATTTCAACGAAACATGTGTAGAAATCTATGGGAGAATCGACTGTTCATCTTTCTAAGAAAACGAAAAAGGTCGTGTCCGTTTCGAGAATCTAGAGAATAATCCATGATACAAACACTTGAGTGTATGTTGAGTAAGGGGGAAACAGCAGACTCCAGTCCCTCGAAGTCCCTCGGAATCCCTTAGAGATCCTTGAATATGCTTTCAGGCCCTTGGGTTCCTTTAAATCCGTTGGCATTCCAACAATATTATTAGAGATCAACCTAGTTCAAGTGCGCGAAATGCAAAATTCGAGTGGATTTTTTTCTACTTTCTTCATATCCGATTTGATAGAGCCTGAAGAGCTGATCACAATTATAAACAGTTTTATTTCTATTCGATTACTTTTGGGGCTGAAATAACCTTTAAAAACTAGAATTTCTCAGAAAATAGCATATTTAGATCGAATTTACCTTTTCTAAGATTATCGTCAAATTTTAATTTCAGTTTTTTTCGCAAAATTTTTGAATACACTATATTTGGAATCAGTATGAAAACTGGAGTACAAAAATGTTATTTTATTAGGTGTAGAGTTAATAAAGCTAAAAATATACTATCGAATATAAGCAGGCCCATCAGACTAGAAGTATGTATTACCGAGCATTGTTGTAAGCCTATCTGGTTTTCTGCAAGTAACTATAGAGCCTAGTATTATATCTTGCTAGAATCTTCAGCTCGCGAGCAATAAAATTCTATATTTAGCTTTTTCAAACTTCATTGTTTTGCTCAGAAAATCCAAGTTTTACCAACTGTCTTGGTAAAGTTAAAGGAGAAATTGAAATTTCGTGTTGTACAGAATCATTTTTGTCAACAGAAGTCAGTTATAAAGGAAAACGAAAATCGTATGATTCGATGCGGTTTTTGACACTGATTCCGAATATAGTATATTCAAAAAGTTACCGAAAAAACTAAAATTGAAATTTCACAATTATTTTAGAAAAAGCAAATTCAACTTAAAATTGCTACTTGCTATTTTCTAAGTAATTCTAGTTTTTAAACGTTATTTCAGTCCAACAGTAATCGAATTGAAATAAAAATCTCAGCAGATTCATTCCCATAGGATTTTTTAGGATCTATATAAAACGGACGTAATTCGATCGGATCCCGGAAAATGGAATGGCTCTCGGAGCCTTAGTGCTAGATTCCTATCGGATTCTACTGTGGAATTTTGAGGTAATCTGGCGTAGACTTTGACCCCCTCCTATGAATGTCCCCTAGGTACTAATTAGTACCCAAAATAATAACATGGATTTTTTCCGTCTCAGCCGTCTGTATTCTCATTTTCCAGGAATTCGATCAGATTGTGTCGGCAGATAGGATTCAACATCGGATTCATCCACCTGAGAAGTATATATTCGTGTTCAGCTCTTCGAGCTCTATCAAATCATATATGAACAAAAGAGTAAAACATCCAGTCGAATTTTGCATTTCCCGCACCTTACATGAATGGTTTGTAGACAAAGTTTGACTTAAGTTTTCTATTTGTCTTGTAAAGCTCATCCAAGGGATGCTTTTAAGTATTACTCGATACTGTTTATCGAATCCTATCTGTGCATATGGATTGATCTCAGCTATTTTTACTGTTGAGGTGTTCGTAAGCGTTTGCGAACTTGATAAATAGTTAAATCTGACAGTGATCTTGGGTAAATAAGCACCGGAACGACAACATACTAACAGATAAAAGACGAATAAAACTCGATTCTGATTTCATTTTAAAATTAATATCGATTTGAATATTTACCCCAGATTATTGTGAGCTTTCAACTTCGGTTTTAGTAGCAAGTATATCTTAGCCAGTAAATATCTAATAGGTATAAAATAATATTTTTTCATCGGGATAAGGCTAGTCCACTCGAATATCAAATGACGTTATGAATATAAATCTCCATCAATGTTTTCTATTGTAATTCATTGGACATGTATATATTTTGCTTCCGTACGAAGTAAATGAGAGTTTCATACATAGACCGGAGATAAAAAAATAAATCTATTGAGAGAAAAGCAGTATATCGAATGATGATACATAATATCTCTTTTTCTCACGAGTAGATCATTAGCTTAGAAATCTTACATAAGATTTGCAGTCCCATGGAATCAAACGTCAATGAAACAATGCCAAATGAGAAAAGATCGATGACAAGAAAAAGTATGGTATCAATTCTTACGGCGATTTCCATGGAATTGAGAAATTCTATACAATGTGATTTTTCGAAACAATTTGAAAGTCTGAGATAGAAAAAGAAAAATATGATACTTCATCTTCGTACTTGAGTATGTCATGTTACACTCAAGAGTTTCGCCATTTTTCAACTCTTATTAAAATTAGATTATCACAAAAAATATGATTTTTCTTTGTTACACTGGCTTATATATAAGGAACTTAACTTGATGTGGAATTGACACGTACTAACATAAGAGATTCGAAGGATTATAAAAAGCTACTTAAGATTGCTTTAGCTTATCATCGGAGTGCATCACTCACGCACACACTATTTTTTTACTTTCTTTTGAAGGTCTCTTCATCTGAGTAATTGATCATGATGATGAAAGCAAACAAAAGTAGAATTCGATTGCGTTCAAAGTACGTGTATACATATTCATCAAGATCTTTGAAGAAAGTTAATTGAGATATAATTGGTATTTCATCTTATATCTCAACAAAAGACGAATAAATATTCTCAACAATAGGACATGAAAAGTTTGACTTAGTTCTACTGTAATAGAGAAATAAATATAATTTGGTCAACTTGACTTGCATATGATAAGAAAAGTGAGCGATGACTCAAGTTGATTGAGTTATTGGTGCAAATTTTCTCTAATTAACGAGGGAAGGTCATCAAGTGCTCAATCGTTTCTGCGTTGAAACTGTTTACATTAGGTAGCTACCAGTGAGTTATGTACACACTGAAAATATTTTGGGCGGATAATTTGTTGCTACGAAAATAGACCACTACTAATGTATTGGTTTTATTAAGTGCCTGGGGTCCCGTCAGGGACAGTAGAAAAATTGATTTTCGAATTTTGACTTGAAAGTTTTCATAGAAAGACGCCCTAAGGAGAACAGCTTTTTGTGAACGTTTCAGATCTTTCTACTATTCCTATCGCTGTATACAGGTATTGTTAAATTTTCTTTGTACATCTTTCAAATGAAGTAGTAGATTTAATGAAACAAACGAATTCAATGACCGAAAACGTTCACAAAACGCTATTCTCGTTGACGTATATTACTATATAAAATCTCAAGTCTAAATGCAAAAATCAATTTTCAAATGTCCCTGGAGGGGGGGGGGGTACGGCAATGTTTAAAAGATACTATTAAAATGGCCTATTTTCGTATCAACAAATTATCCGCCCAAAATATTTTCAGCGTATACATAACTCACTGGTAGCTACCTAATGCGAACAGTTTCAACGCAGAAGCGATTGAACACTTGGTGACCTTCCCTCGTAACTCGAAATGCTTTATTGGTTGATCTGGAAAAATATTCCAGCGGTTGCAATACATAGTGCAAGTAGGCGACACTTACTCGAGTTGTTCGAAATAATTCATCGATACCAACTGTTTTCAATCGTGAAAACGTTTTTCCTCTTGAAACTTTCGTAAATTCATTTCTATTTGTCCTTCATTTATGAAAGATACATGGAAATGAAACCCCAATGATCTGTTTTCTGCCATATACTATCAATTTTTAGTAAAACTATGAATAAACACAAGTAATTTAAAGCTGTTATCGGATTCTAGCAAACATGCACAATTTGATCGATGACTACTGTAGTAGAGAAGGCTGAATTCAATATGTTATTCCATTGTAATCAAGAAGAAACCTTCTGATGTAAAGTTTTGCTTTTTCACTAACAAATCGGCTTGATTTTACCGATAAATTATAGTCTTGCGTATATTCGAAGAATAAATTGAAAAATAATCATTTTGTATCAAATAATAAGTATAATCATTGATCACGAGAGATTAATATTTGTTACGACACTTTATCGTTTATACTTCGATTTAAGTTTGAAAATACGTACCTGGCGAGCACGAACAACAGCTAGAGAGAACAAGATCAAGCTTCTGATTATTTCACGTAATTAGACTTCAATTAATGTATGTGGAAGGGTTGTTCGTAGCAAGATGTTTTTAATCGATCGAATCAAATATTAAATTTCTGATGATTTTATTCTAGTTGCTCTGTATAATTCCATACAGCATTATTATCATACTAATACATGTAATTCATGTTATAGATCTCTTGCATTTAATAGAACATACTCGATTCTTTTTGTTTTTATTGTGCACGAATCTCAGTTTATTGTTATATTCTCAAAGAATAAATACTATCCTATGATTCGGCTTAGTAAGTCAGTACTACGTTCATACATGTCATATTTCTTCTTCGAATAGTTTTATTCGTGTTGATATTCGAATAATTCAACTGTAATGTTGAAAGCAAAAAAAAAATTTTTTTATTTAAATACTAATTATCCTTTAACTACTCTCATCATTCATGCAGTCAAAAACGAAGTAATGTCAAGGACAGAATGTTTATATATATCCTTGCTAATCTGCTCGCCAAAAAGTAACAAATAAAAGAGACGATTGATTCATACAAACATCACGTGATTCTGAGCAATTAAAAGCATTATGATTTTCATTTAAAATTTTAGAAAAAAAAGAAACAAGAAATTTAGATTCAACAAATCATGAACGATTGACTTTCATTCTCATTCAACATTTAAGACATACGTTGATTTCGTAGATGAATAATTTGTGTCATTTGTAGCTTTTATTCTCAAATAATTATTTTAAAAACTTTTCCTATCAATTGTAATCTTATTCAAAATCTGCTTTTACCTTCAACCAATACTGTATGAATTCATTACTTCAATTAAAATCCCCGATCTATTGGAATAAAAATCCTGTACAAAGATATTCTAAAGATAGAGCATGTCTTTGTTTCACTGGTTCTGTAAAGAAGAAGAAACCAATCAATTTAACTACCTCAAGGTTAAACAATCCAGAAGTAGAAATACCATAACTATAAAAATAGTAGACTAATTTCATATGATTTTGTAGTAGAAGGAACTGTAAAAATGTCGAGCAGAGTGCTCGAATCTTATGCTCTTCACAAATCATAGGAGAGTACTTTCAAGAGTGACTTTTCATGGCCTCATCCATCATCCATCATTGTTGTTATTTGATTCATGGAAAATGTCATCGCATTGTACTTCCAACTATTGTAATCGCACCTGATTGGAGGAATGTATAGATTAGCAATCTGTTCGGTTCATTAGGCCTGCCTATCTGCAAAGCAGTGACGCAAATTACAAAAAAGCATTTTATTCCATTAACTAAGTAAATTTGGTCATACTGAAGTGTTCATTAAACATTTATTTATTTCCTCTAATCAACTATTTCATTAGATCATTACTAACTGCGTTTAATCAACGAAACTGTCATAAAAATTTTATTAATCATAAAAACATATATACTTTGGATTTTTTATCATTATGTATTTCATAAAATATTTTGATAGATATTCTTCATTAAACATATAATCCTTTTCTAACTTTGAAATTATACTTGTTGGTCATCATTCTGCACATAACTTAACACATATTAATTAATCTTCAGTCTAGTTCTGTTATTTCGAATAGCACCAGTCGGTTGATATCATTCTATCAGATATATTTTCATAAAGAAATAGAAGAAGAAATTTACTTAATTACAATACACAAGTTTCCAAAAAATACTATTGAATATCTTATGAAATTCTATTTTATGCCTGTTCATAACAATCGTAGCTAAATTACGGCTCGATATGATAGCTAACGATAAATAAATCAACTGTTGAAGATCACTCCCAATGAGCAGAAATATTGATATGTAGTAAATGCTATTGATATGAAATGACAAAAGTACAATACAACAAAATACAAAAATCATGATCTATCTTATAAAAATTGAAAACAAATTACTCTAAGTGGATTGTTATTTTTTAGGTTGTATGGATAATTTAAGAAGCTGTCAACAGAATCAATGACAAGATTTAAAATATGAGATCGAAAATATTTTTATAATATTAAATAATCAATGTCTTTATTTTTTCTATTGTTCATGTAGTAAATCATTAGAATTGTTGTCATAAATGGTATAATATAATACTGTATCATCTGTTTGTTATTTTCGAAAGTTTTAATGATGATAGTTATTAATAATGAATAAGAAGACTTTCATGATTATTACTTCTTAATTTAATACTACTTACGTATGACAAATTTCATAATTCACATAATTAAATTTAGTTGAGAATACAATACTGAAGCATGCCACTCATAGATACATACGTTCGAAGAATATCTTGACGAATGTAAATGTAAATCGAAGTTTTATGACTTTGGTCTTGTTCTTTTGATCAGAGATTTTATTAGCGTGAATCGAAAATACTGAAAAACATCGATATTTGATGTTCAAAAGCTTTGATACGTTAATTGAACTTCAAATATCTAAAATACGTTTGTGCTTTTCGATAAAATAAACAGACACAGTCGACATACTCGTAGATAATACTTTTATTTCTTACAGATGATATAGGATTAGTAAGAAATCATGACTAGGTACAGTTCATATTTTCGAAAATCTTTGATTTCAGCCTTACTAAATTCATAGAAATATTTAATGAAATCATTCTAGTCTAATTTGAATACCATAGACATGTATAATAGGTCCATACAAACTAATTAGTAAAATTAACCTTAGATTAGCCACAATCAGTTATGAATTATTTTTATTTGTATAGTGACAAGGTATAATAAAAAGAAAAAACAAAACTTGAAATTCCGATTTAATTTCAATTTAAAATCTACAAATATAAATGACACTTGTTCCTAACTATTGATTTTGATCTTCTAGAGATTTCATATTGGGTGTGTATTTCGTATTTCTATTGGAAAGTGAAAACAGAAGATTTATAAGTAATTAAACCTAATAATTCTTGATGCAAAACATGAAAAAAACATCGAGTATTTCCGTAATAGAATCCTTCATATTAAAGTGATTGTATACAATCACAACTATAAAAACAAAGGATAAGGCCATTCTTACTAATTTGTCAAAGTAGATGTCAATAATTGTTGATAATATAATGAATGATGAAAATAGTATGTTATATAATTACCTTTTGTTGACAAAGACAAGCTGCTCCCATAATTCTTCTTTGAAATACGATGAGTATTACAATTACATAAAATAAACACAATTAAATAGCCGAAACAAAAGTGAGTTATTCAAAAATTAATTTCATCAATGACATCCATATGTATGCTCTCAGAACAAAATCTATTCTGTATTAAAACTTAATGTAAAAGGACTTCGATTCTATCTGTATTGAACAAACTTTTAGTTATTGTACAGATATGTGAAAACATCCTAAAACAAAAAACTAGTCTATAATGTCATGCTATATGGTATATTACCATGAAAGCTGTTGCTTTGAATAGAAACTAAAATGTAGATGATTACATAGCACTTATCTTTCGGATAGGTTTAAAACTATGTGAAGGTATATGAGATTTTTTGAAACTTTCCTATTGTTTTAATTTGATACATTTCTATTAGATTATCATATCTAGAAAGAAAAATTTTCAATAGTCTATACTTTTTTCTACTTCTATCCTATGGTTTTTTCCTTTATTTGTTGAGTGATTGTCTTCGTATCTGGGGGATTTCAAGTATCGCATATTTAAAACAATTCTAAAAGAAGTCAAGAAACAAAGAACTGCTCTTTAGGCATACATTTGTCATTTGATGACGTTTATAGTTGATCTGACGTGCTGTTTTCTTTACCCTTAATGACACTTAAATGCGATAGAAGATAACAATTATTTGGAACTAGTAGTTACAGATGAAAACCACTTCTTCTCTTTCGATGGTTTTTACCCTTAATCTTTTGATATCAATACGTAAGTTGAAAAACACATGTATCGCATAGGAAAAACGATATTTTCAGTTGCCTTGATAAAAATCAATTTCAACTGATTATCAATACATAATGTAACTGACATAATCATTTTTTATGTTTTGATCCATAGCTGAACAAGTGCATCGAACAACAATATAAAAGGCCATTGACAAATGGTGCTTGTTGGCATTTGCTAAGTTTTACGTGATGCTAGTGACATATATATGTACATATGCTGTTTCCCTTTTTTTGCCTTTTTTTTCAATAAAGAATCATGAGTAATTCTTTCAATATGTACTACTACCATTTAAGCAGCGCAAATTTTCTCGAACCAAAAAAGAATATAATGAAGAAAAGAACAAAAACAACAATAACATCATCAATAAGAAAGAAGAAGATGAATTGTATTGATGATTATGGTAATGTAGCGGTAGTACCACAAGCATTTTCTAATTAATAGTAGAAGGCCAAGTAGCTCGTCTTGACAAGTACAGGAAGAAAGAGCATAAATGTTTAAAAATATCTTTCGTCGCAATTTTTTTGTTCTTGTCATATCTCTCCTCCCAAAAATCTCTTTCTCTTCAATATGATGACTCATATTTATACGGAAAAGAGGATGACGAGAAAGCAATGTGGCATTCTTTCGCATCGTTAAGCAATCGTGATGATAATTCGCACAATGGAAGAATGACATAGTCAGAATAACATCAGTAATAAGACAAGGAAAAAACGACAACGTGTACTTGGACGCTAAATAGAGGAACAAGTTGAGTGTTGTTAATAGGATAACAGGTAAATAGAATTAGAGCTAATTCGTTGACTTGTTAAATAATGGAATTGTTTTTCTGGTGAAGCATAACATTGGCATTGTTCATAATCGAAGTTTTGTCTACTTATATAAAACATATCCATACTTGCAGTTTCCGAGAAACAATATCGTTACATACGGGAATAGTAACAAACACAAAAGGCAAAAAGAAAGAGAATTCCCTTTTGTGAATTATTCGCTACCTGCTATCCTCTTTCTTTTTTCATTTAGTTGTGGCCCTAACAGCATCGTTCAATAATGCGCTTAGTTACGTTTGTCACTCATCAATGCTCGTCGTCAATTTAGATATATATATATATATATACATGTGTGTGTGTATGGTGTGCGTATGTGCTCATAATAGAGTTGTAAAGATGATCGATGCGGCGAATTGTGGTTTCTCTATTGAGCATCGATAATCTAAACAACAACGGTACTCTCGTTTCCTTGCTTATTCATTTGCCCTTCCTCGCTTCTTCTTTTCCTTCATATACGGAAAAGAACTGGCTGCAAGATAGACATTGAATGAACAAATTGGTTATCTGCACATGAACACATATACATACTATCTGCTCATCATATTGATTCATAGTCATTAAATACTATTCAAGAAAACGATTATCTTCTTTTAATGATACATTCCATCAAGTTAAATCAAATGATTGGGTACGTATGATATTAGCTAGCTAACATATGTTGAACAATAGAAAATGAAGATGAACTGACAGCTTAAGGATAGCATGTTCTTAAAATTGTGAATAGTTATTCAATTCAAACTATATAATATTTCTTCTAATCTTTGTAGTTATTCAATTGCCCTTTTATTCCTCTTGTTACCATTGAATATTCATGCATGGACTAATTCTAAAACGGCATGTGAATTATTAAAACTGCCACGTGAATGTCATTGTCAACGTACACGTGGTGTTCCAATATCATCATTAAATGAAACACGTTTACGATGTCGCCAATTTACAAAAATAACAACAGATTATCGTTGGTCAATTGTACCGTATGATCGTTTAGCATTCGAAACACAGAATGATAATTTAACACTCTATCGATTTGCATTTGTTGACGTACGAGCACGAACAATACGTTTTAATGTTCGAACTCTTTTCTTGAATGATCATGCATTTTATAATGCTTACATTGGTCAATTGGCTATATCCAATACAGATGACTATGGTACACTCAAGTTCGAACACAACGGACAAGTATTTTATGGTGCAACAATAACAAATATATATATTAAATCAATCGATTTTCAAACATCAATATCTGAAATAATCCTTTCCAATGCAAAGGTCTATTCATTTAGTATTGAATCATCGAAATTCTATGGTTTTACAAATAAAAAAGTAGAAACTAATCTAAAAAATGAAACTACTATTAAAAAATACGTTCAATATGATGATTTTCTTGAATACGATATTGCATCAACAACAAGTTCATCGGATCCAACAAGTAGTCAATCATCACCGTTCAAAATTCATCGAATGAAAACTAAAAAAGTTCTACGTCATACATCTCAGTCTAACGATGAAACTGCCTCACTACCCGAACAAACTGTTCTCATTAATATAACATCAATTTCATTCCCTGCTGTTATAACAATATATACAATTGTATCAAGTATTAATACGACAAATTTCACTGAAAATTATTTTCCAAACAATATTGACTATAGTCAAACTGATGAAATTGAATTAACTCATAATCACATTATTTCAATAGATGGATATGCATTTCGTCATTTACAATCGTTTGAAGGACGATTAATATTAACACATAATCATATTCAATATATATCACCAGATGCCTTTGCTTATTTACACATATTAAATAACTTATCATTGGCTAATAATTATATTCAAAATTTATCATCGATTCATTTTGAAAGTTTATATCAATTATATGATCTTGATTTGAGTTCTAATCAAATATATCATTTAAAAAATAATACATTTGAATATTTACATAATTTACAAATATTACGTTTAAATAATAATCCATTGAAGTATATTGATTCGCATGTATTTGACACGTTAACAAATTTAAAAGAAATTTATTTGCAAGATGTACAATTAGTGCAATTGATTGATTCACATGATTCGCATTGGATTTGGAACTTAGCTAGTATGCATGTGAATTATTTACTTAATACAAAGTAAGATTTATGCGAGAAAAATAACGATGTTCAATGAAAAAAAATGTTCGAACTTCGTTTTATTTTATTACAATGAAAAATAACCTTTAGCATCTGAATAAGAACAGTTGCGTTATTACATTTAGCTAAATAAATTAAATACATCGTCTATGGACTGTGTCATGAGTATTTTTTTTGGTCGATTTACAGCACAAGGACATACTGTTAGCTAGCCAATAAATGTATAGCCTACCACAATAAGAATTCTCTAGAATGATTAAAAAAAGCAACTATACAAGTAAGAATTACTGCTTCATACATACATCGAGTAGTTCTTGTTCGAATAGGCAAGAACAGGATATGAATTCCATTGAGAGGAATGAAATGATGATTAGTTATGACGACTCCGAAGAATGAAATACGTAATAAAAGTCAAAGATCGTATACATAGTCTATCACTGAAATTTATTGATGCATAATATGTATTTAACAATCATATTACTTTTAGTAATTAAATTTTCTATTAAAACAGAACAAATTAATATAACTCTTATAGAAATGAATATAGAATACTTATTTTAAAGAATTCCTAGGTTTGTCTTCAATGCAATGTCCAGTTTTTCAGAAAACACATGTAGAGACATACAATTAGAATAACGAATAAGCCCTGGAAAAACACATAAATCCTCAAAACAATTCTCATTTGACATATTCTTTGTGTTAACAACGACATGCTTTTGAAATATAGAAATATTACAATTGATTGATGGCTTCTAAAAAGATTGGAATGAATAGAATAAACGTATCTAAATAATATTTTATGTCAAGAAATACAATAAATATAGTATTTATATGAAAATAAGTGTTAAAATAAATAATAAGAATATTTTAAAGAATACATATTATATTCGATGTGTCTATTGTTCTAGTTTTGATTTGAGTGATGTGGCATTTTGTTTATTATCACGTTTTAATCAAACATTTTTTCACGTATCACGTCAGCATTCATGTTCATGTAATGTTCACTATTTATATTATAATCCAGATATTTATCCAAATAACACCTATGCAACATTAAAATATCATACAAATTATTTACGCTTGACACCAATGTGTAGTCTAAATGATACAATATCAACTTATGAACAATCTCAATTCGAGAATGAACAAATACAATATTCAAATAAGACAGATTTTATCTTTCGAACCTTAGGAGACAAATGTAATTACAAATTAATGTTTCTTGATTGCGAAGCTATGACTACGACAACAACTACCACCACCACAACTAGTACCACTACAGAAATAACTACTATGCTAGAAACGATAAATTCTACAGAAATTCCATTGAACACAACAATAGAAATTCCACTAGTTACATCAACACCATGGTTTGTTTTTTTCATAGATAATCAATATTAAATAGATCAGTGACAAATTGTCTTTGTTTTTCTTTCACTTTTCTGCTAGGTATTTTAAATATACTAAACCACCGAAATCAGCAAATAATGCAAAAAAATTATTTACTGTCCTGGGTACACTCATAGCAATAACAATAACTGCAGTTATTCTCGTTATAGTCTGGTATCGTCTCAAAGCAATATATAAACAAAAACAAAAAAGAAAGAAAGTTATCGAGCAACAGAAAAGTTCTACTACGCCACTGAAGAATGACAACATCAACAACAACAACAACAACAATAATAATAATAATGCTAATATTCACACAACAGCACCACGTTATGCATCATCGGATATGTTAAGTAGTATTCATAGTGAACACCTCATTGACAATAAAAGTCAATCACAATCATTGATTACACCAGCATCGCCACCGGCAATCATCTTTAAAAATGTCGCTGCATTAAATGAGGATTCAATTCAAAGTTATATTGATGATGAAAGTCAACAACGAAAGTCTCAAAATTTAACAAATGATATAACAGTAGACATCCAAGCTACCACTCAGTGTTAAATATATTCAAATCAATTTATTGTATTCGTTTCTTTTTTTCCCGTGTGTATGCTTTTCTTGGAATATTTAATAAAACGATTATGATTGAAGGATTCGAAAGACGTTTTACCTATGTCAGGGTATGGGTGCTAACTTGATGATTCAGTAATGCAAATACATTCCGATGAGTAGCACCTAGAAAATTATTTAATAGTTTTTCATCGTCGTCAAACATTCAACTATATTCTATTCGAAGAAAATTCACATCTATACTGCAAATCGGTATTTTACTAACTATTCTGGCCATCAGGAAACCATCTTTCCCACGTAAACATTTTTCCTTGTCTAAAGTACGATTCATATTCTGTCTAATGAAGAGAACTAAAAATATTTTCAAGAAAAAAATTCAATTCATCATCAGAAAGTAAACATGTACAAAAGTAATCATTGACGATCAGCTTTTCCCCCTGACTTTAAACTGTAACCGAACAGTGCGTGTGTGAGCGTGACTTCTACTTGAAATTAGATATGAATTATTACCAAACACAGAAAAGTTTATCCTGAAGTAGAATAATTGGAAGAGAATTTCGTATTCTGGTTTTTTGACATAAATCAATTTTCTGTGACAACAATTGTGATTTAAATTCTACACAAGAAAAAGTGTTTTCGTTTTTCTTGTTTTCTGTATTAGTATCATATTTTATATAATAATAGAATTTCATTGTACCATTGTCTGAAAAACGTTTTTCAAAATAATCTTCAACTATGAACAAACGATTATACTATTCATTAATAGAAGCGATGATCCATGCCGTTGGAAACTCCATTATGTAGTTAGCTGTATTCGATAATACGTCTCTTTAGATTTGTTAATCGAATGTAAAAAGATGTTATCCAAATATTTCTTAAATCTCGCTCTATTAATCATGATAGATATTGCCTTGATGGCTTGTAAAAAACAGTTATAGTCGTTCACTGGAAAGTTCGCCAACTATCAATCGAATTGATAATAAAATTATCCAATGTTTATATAAAATTTTTCTTTTTTGCAGAACTCTTAGTGTGTTTATACTGTATAGACAGATGAAATACAATGGGCTAAAATCAGACCTTTGTACTCGTTCGAAATATGAACTCAGAAAATTTCTATTCATCTCTGTTTGAGAATAGTTAGAACAGCTTATGCAGATCTGAAAAATGATTTTAAATCGAAAATTTTCTCATCTATTTTTGTACTTTGTCGATTGAAATCTAAAAGCAAACATTGGAAACTTCGTTCATATATACATATAATTACTTTCTAGAATAAATTCTTCTGTAAAAAAATCTATTATTCGAGTTCTCCTTCATGCTTTTATAAAGTGCACAAACAATTCCTTTTTCATCGTCCTCAGTTTTGAAAGGTTGAGCTTTTAACGATGGCGTGTTTTCACGTTGAATCTAACTTTTAAAAGAATAGTTAAAATTTCATTTGAATAAAAGAGCGACTGTGGAGTTCGATTGCAACTGTTGTAAACAAATTGTCGCTCTACAAAATTATGAAGTTTAATGTTTTTCATACACATTCGCTAATGGACTTATTACGTTAGTAAAACTCGACATGTTAAAAGTTCCAAACATTTTTTCACGATTATTCTCGAGTAAAAACAAATAGAACATTTTTTATGTCGATATTTGGAACAAGAAAAAAAGTTCTCATATGAACCTACAATGATGAACACTTCATTTAGAAACATTCGCACTACACATTATCTGATTATAATTGTCTAATTCTAATCGAATTCCATCTCCTTGAAAGACATTGACTCTGTTTTGAGCAAGTCAATCAAAGAAAAAATCAAAACTATTTCGTTGTTTTCTATTCAATGTGCTCGACTATTTATTTATTCGTCTTTCATGTATATTTCTTTTAGTATTTTATAATGAAATTTTCTACGCACTTTAATGATATATTATTCATCAATTCGATTAATAAGACTTTTGTTATTATGCATGTTTACATTAAGTTTACTCGACCAAATTGAATGATTCTTAAGGCCTTTTTATTTTGACTCCGAAACCTTACCACTATTAATGATGAATATATTATGATATTGATATCAACGAAAACTAATTACAGATTGACTTGTTTTTATGAAATCATTTATCGGCTAATGAGCTATAATTGTAGGAAAAAATTTTATACTTCAATAGTATATGCAGATTCGAAGAAGTCATTTTTCGTTTTCATAAAATGGAACAACAATCTTTATCAAGATTTATAAATACATGGACTATAGATCTCTTGACATATTCTTTTTATCCATTTTCAAATCGAGATGCAATGAGAAAATGATTGCTAGTGATGTTTCATTTGTTTTACTCATCGTCTTCAACCAATCGGTTTGGTTGCGAGGAAAATAGTCTTGTGATTTTTATTGTAATCAATATTCTCTGTTGTCATGGTTATCGTTTTTAACATGTCGACTGTTTTGAATTCCAGTTCAATTCTCTAAGATCGACAAGTGTTTAGATAAATTTTTATGTTCTTTTTTTTTTACTTTCTACATAAAAGAAAAGATCAACTTGAAATATGTAAAATGATTATCTATCAGCTGCACGACTAACAATTTATGATTTGAAGTACATAATTGTCGACGTTTCTTCAACGGTATATTATTCTAAACATTTAAAAATATGTTGTTAAAATCATATTTAACTAGTCTCATCTTACTATTTGTCTCAATTTTATCAGCCTATCATTAATGTGTACCAAATACAAATATGTAATTTAACAGCTGAGTATAGATTGATGGATTATATAGAATCACGGGTGTTTGGAGCAACTTCCTTGGACAAATCTTTCAGATTTTTTCTTCCTACTCCAGACTAGGACGAGATTTTCGTCATTATTTTCTTTTAAATTTTGTTCCATCCATTTCATAACAAATATCCGTCATCCATCTGTCCAATCTAGATGACCTCAAAAAGAAAAAATTAATTCCCAAATAAAATCTAATACTGACAACGTGCAACAGTAGGAATCTCTGTATCTTTTATTTAGATGAAGTAAATAACGTAAACGAATACTTATAATCTGATTATTCTTTTTTGCTTCATTCTCATTTACAAAAAAAAAAGAAAAGCAACGATGATGAATGGTAGTGTGTAATACAAGAGCCAATGTCATGTATTATCATAATCGTCATTGATACTATGTAAGATATTAAAATAGGTATGATTTAGTAAGCAAGATGATGCTTCCATATGAACGAAGGTCTTCTTCGCATGAGAATAGATTCGTTCGTTTCTGTCTTTATTTTTAAATTTATTTATAGATTTATCAATCAATATTCACGACAGCGGCAAGGAAAGTAAATTTGAATACCAACTAAACATAGATTTAGTATTGTATAAATACCGATTAATTGAAGGCAAAGATATCTTTCACCTAACTTGACATTTCATCTTCATTAATAGTGTGTTTGAAAGATGAAATTGAGTTTTTTAATTTTGTGTCACATAAGATAGATGCAAAAGGAAACGATAATGGCTTCATTTTTTTTTCTTTTTTTCATTGGCATTGCTGTTGCGTATTTATTTTTCTCTTCAATTGAATCATTTAGACAACAATTTATACTTAACATCTAAAAATTTTCTGTCCTTTGTAAAAAAATGATGATGAAAAGTAAACTGAAAGGAACAAAATTCACTAATAAGCATTGACGAAAAGAAATGAATTGAGTTTACCTTGTTGTTTTGCGTCTACAAAACATTAATGTGCATGTGCACTAAAACGATGAAGAAAAAAGAACATGGATAATAGAGTTTCTTTTATTGACTTGAAAAATGAACTAGATTTTCGAATATGTGACGATTATGGATTTAATCATTTCTCTCGCCAAGACTTACAGTTCTCAAGCATTTGTACTCTTCTTTGTTGAAATTTTGGGTACGATTGTTATTACTATGATTGTATACAATGGAAGAGAGAATAAAATTTTGACCGTTTCGGATCTATTGACATCATGATGTTTCGAATGTGAGGGTCTACTGATCAAACTACGAACATTAAATGATATAATCAAATTTGATTACATATATGTACGTAGTATTCCTTCTTTTTTTTTCTTATTTCGTTGCATTTTTATGCAAACATTGATCCCCATTTGATTTAGTTCTTTCGGTTCAATTTATTTTGTCTGTTTAATTGTAGGAAGGCGTTGTTCTCTAGTATAATTGTAAGTTAATCTATTCTATTCTAATCAATGAGTAAGTGCGTGTCTATATACTATATCTAGTGCATTGATCTCTATTTGTAATCTGACTAGGCACCATGGCTGCTGTGCGACGTTACTTCTGCATCGTTCTCTTGTTAATCCTTAGCAAATGAGACAGTCAAAGAAGGCACAAAATAACGAAATACATCGTAGATTGACCATTGAGGATAAAATCAATCGTCTGCTCAAGTGTCTTTTAAAGTACACATACACACACACACACACACACATACATGTAGAAGAAAATGTATACATAGTATGTGAAGACGAGAATAGAGAAGAGAAAGTATTTGATTCGAAAAGTGTCATCTTCGTTCTAACGAACTAGTGGTTCGTACATTTGTATCTATTACTTATGTGTCTAGACAACACCTATATATTAGAACCAAAATATAGATGCGCGTGAGAAAACGGTTTTATTTTTATTATGAAGTATTTTTTAAATATCAATTTGTTTTTTTTTAAATTTTATTGTTGACTTTCATTTAACACCTTAGTGTTATCCGTTAATATCTTTTGATGATATCTTGCTCGTTTTATTCATTTACAAGTTTCGACTCAATATGAAAAAACAGAGTAACATACAGTTGACGTCATTTCTTCATTAAGACATCTAGATTTTAATTCTTTACATATTATTTTCTTTCTAAAACAGTCTTATTTCTATTTTTCTTTCGTTTCATTCGGAAAACGAACATCAGACTTTATTTTTCAATCGAATTGAAATAGTATGGCATAAATAGTAGAAAAGAAAGAGTAATAATAAGCGACGTAATGTGTCTGTTTGCTTCAATGCAAAGCAATTGCAATTTACATAGCATGTTTTCTTTGAGTTTTTAAATATATATTTATATACGGTGACAACCGGTGATCATTTTCGTTCTTTGCTCTTTAGATTTTGATTAATCATCTATAATGACATCTTGTTCGGACTTAACTAGAATCGAATGTCGACAAAATGCAAAGGTATGACCCTTTATATTTTATGTTTTGTTTTTCATTAGGAAAGAATTGATAATGCTAAAACGACATTATTCGATGAATAACAATCTTGATACAATAAAATAAAGAACTAACTATGACAAAAATACATAGGAACATTCGAATTGAAAAAGAGAGTTAGGAATTTCTTTTGAAATTGTTTCAATTCAATGTAATTTTAGTTATTGTAAAAGAATGCTTTTAAAAATTTGTTTTTTTACATTTCACAACAGAACTCATTAATAATTAAATCGAATATGGATCAAGGTTTTTCTTTTCTTTAGAATAATCTAAATTGTTAGTGAATGGTTCAAATATTAATAAAACTTATTCAGTATGTGTGTGATGTCATATTGTCCGTTTTCTTTTTGCTTTCCATTAGTAGAACCTAAGTAACATAAACTGTATGGTGTTTGTCAAGGTCGAATGCTCATACATAAATGATAGGAAGAAAAAAAAAGACGGTGACGATCCATCTTTCATCGTTTCTTCATCTTTCCTTTATTTCTTTTACGTGTATGTACATATTGAGCCCTGAGATGAGAGCGACATACACGGAGAGAGAGAGAGGGAAGGAGGTGGAGCGATGGCAAAACCATCGTACGAACGTGTGTGCGTGTTATAAAAGATAACCTTCCGTTGCGCTCTCTCTTGGTTTTTTTATGTGTGCTCTCTATCATCGTTCTTCGTGTGTGGTGTGCACAAGTACCCGAACACGTACTGCATACTACTATATTATACTTCTCCATCAAGTAATGGTCCATGTTAACTAAGTGATGCACGCGTTTTTTTACTGTATATTCTAGGTCATACCAGTTCCGATATCAGCGAGTAAAAAACTTGCTGAACCATTCAATCGTCTTAAAAATCGAGCAAATCTATTTCGTCGAAAAAACTATTCATCCCAACTGAACATTAGTGCACATACAGGCAATCGTTGTTCATCATCCGACAGTGATCCTATTTTTCCACCACAACAAATATCAATTAAAAACATAACTTATAATACGGATGATTACATTCTCAAACGTTCAAACTCTATGATATGTCCACAACAACACATGCAAATATTTTTAAATCGAAATAATAATAATAATAATAATAATAACAATAATAACAATATAAATCATCGTAATTCAATTTGTGTTGAATTAGCTGGTTGTTCAACAGACGAAAGTTCAACGGACGATTATCATTTAATTAAATCATCATCGAATCTTTATTGGTCTAAACCAATGTCAACACCGATGAATGATATCGATGAACAAACAGTTTTGTTACTATCGAGTCAACCATCAACGATAATTGAAGAATCCAATATTAATCAGAATTATGAAGATGTTGACAATGATCATGAAGAAAGAGGTAATATATAAATAAAAAATGCGAAGGAAAAAAAGTATTGTTTGTCTGTGTCAATCATTCCATATTCTAATCAAACAAATAGCTATATACAATTTGTTTCTTTTCTTATACTTATTCTTTTTTTTTGCTTGCTCTCTCTCTCTCTTCAGAATTGTCATCATTACCTAACAATAATAACAACAGTGAACCTACGTCTGCCATTCTTCCATTATCTCAGTCAACTATGGATGTTATTATAAGAGAAAAAGAAGATAAAGACAAACAACACGAGCAGATATCCTCTTCTACTATTCCGACTTCTTCTATTATATCTTCATCTCATTCATCATCATCATCATCATCGACAGTTATATTACGAGATCATGCTGAAACTATTCGTACACGTCGTCAGTGTCATTCAAGTATATCTCTTCTACAGCAGCAGCAGCAACAACAACGACAACAAAAATCTTCATTTGAAGAACCATTTTATGATTATAAACAACAAATATTAACGAAAAAATCCAATACTAATTTAGATATGTCATTAAATAAAATTTCTGCATGTACGATGACTGGTAAATCATTAAATAATCTTGATGAATCATCATCAACAATATCATCCGAAGAGAAAGGTGTACAAACGACAACATTAAATGAACTAACGAATGTGAATACATGTGTTAAACGAGCTATATCATCGACAAGTTTATCGTCATCGTCAACATCTATACAAACAGATTCACTTGAAAAAAAACCGAAAATGCCAGTGATATCAACCATTGATGAAACAACGTCGACTCATGATATTGATACATTGACAAATTTGAATGTTCAATATCCTAGTGAACCACAATACAAATGGCCACATATACATGAAAGATTACTTGGTGAACAAGCATGCATTTATTGGGTGAATTATTTAGGTAAATTAAATATTACAGAGATCGTTGAAGTTGAGAATTTGAGAAAATATAAAATTAAAACTTTTCACGTAAAATATTGAACAAATACATAGTTCAAGTTTTTTTTTTCTTTATCAGAGAATCTTATGATTCTGTCAGAAGTTGAGTATGAGTTGATAGTAAATTATCTAACATACTATTATCATGTGGTGTTCAAATAACTTTGTAATTTGTCAGTTGTTGTATGCATATAAATCAAAGTTATATTTGATCAATCGGACATCTTTTTTTTTTGTTATAATCATTAATTTTATTCAATGATATTTGTATGTCAGATCTTTATTTGAACGATAGCAAACATAAGCAGATGACATGTTTTTTTCCCTAATATTCTTATTTCAATTTAATTAAATTCTTATACTGTTCAGTACATATTGATCTTAATATTTCGTAATCAAATGTTCTATTAATTGTGTACATCTACTTATCTAAGATAAATAATCGAAAGGTTTTCTTTTGTTCGAATAATGAATGTTATATTTATTTATTGATATAGGTTCGACAGCGATTAAAATGTTAAATGATGGCACCACAGCTATGCCTATACAAGCTATATCACGATTGAAACAATCTACTCAATATGCACGTGTTTTACCAATCATTGGCTTAAGTATATCGTCACGTGGTGTAGAATTTTTAAAACACTCGAAAGATCGTATTGTAATATGTTTTCATGATATTAAATCCATACATTGTGCATGTCAAGATGAAGATTTACGTTATTTTGCGTATGTTACACGTGAACAACGCCTTACCAATGGTATGTCACATTCTAATGCAACTTCGACGACGAATTCTGTAACTGATAACAAACAGCAAGCACCACCGTCGCCTTCATTCTCAATTAGTGGTGAATTTCATCATTATTGTCATGTATTTGTTGTAAAAAATGAAGCTATGTCAACAGAAGTATGTTCTAAATTGGTTCATATTAGAAAAAGAAAGAATATGTATTCGAAATTTTTCTCATATATAGATTATGCTAACATTTGGTCAAGTTTTCGACATAGCCTATCGACTTCATCGTCGTTTAAAATTGAATGTTAAAAAATCAAAAGATGTAAAGTCATTAATATCATCGGTTACCAATAGTGAACGGCATCCTCAACTTGAAGTTATTCGTCTTTCTTCAAAGTCTGATATTAAACATAACAATAATAATAACCATAATGATAGTGTTATTATGTCAGCATCGACACATTCACCAGCATCATCATCGTCGTCGTCATCGCCATCAGTGAATGATCGGAAATTATTTATTTAATATAGAAAGAAAAAAGCAAACAATATAGATATGAAAACATCATTTTGTTTCTACATTTGATTGTATATCAGTGCGTATGCCTATATATATATATATGTGTGTGTGTGTGTGTATCTTTCTATATATCTTTACTATTTTCTCCTGATGAGAAACAAACAAATCAATAAATTTTTAAAGAGAATCTTATATCTGATAAAGTATTCTAGAACTAACTATTTATTTTCGATAGGAGTAATAAATAAGTTGAAGTTTCTTCAGTATATTTTTTCCTTTGAAGAAAGAAATGTCAATAATGTTCATTGTCGGTAAAGACAGTGGGCTGTTATTGTATCTGTCAACAAAAAAAAAACGAATAGCATTGCACTATCGAAGGAGAGCTCTACGATGATAGTCAAAGATTTTCAACTTGTATGATGTAATAACACTGCTAGATAAAAATGATATATGGACGGTATACAAGGCTTTCAATGCATCAGAATGTCATTGTTGAATGTAAGGAAGTAATCATATTTAATCCAATAAGTATACAAAGAAAGCGGTTATGCTATTTTGGAGATCAGATGTTTAGGCAAACATGAATAGTATTTCTTTATGGCTCAAACACTAGTTGACGTTTTTATAGTATTGTAAGATTTAATTGACATTTATTATAGAACAAAGAAAACAATCTGTCGCATCGAGTTAACGCATGAAGCTTTGTCAATAAAATTATTATAGACCTGTACTCTAGGAAAAGATTCTATCGATCTTCGAATCGAAGTGACTATGAAAATTATGCTTTTAATTTCGTTGGCTAGATTATTTTGTACTTCTAAACAAAAGAGCATCGAATGATGAGTGTATGAAGCGGTACAACATGTAGAAATAGTCGATGAATGAGAAGTGATGAGATTTTTACATATTTAAAATTATTCTCGTTGTAAAATTGTCTATATATTTTGATTCTTCAAAATGTCATTGTTGATTTTCTGCAAGAGCATAACAATCAATATGATTAGTAAACTTGTAAAGTTGCTCTTTTTGATTGTTATGTTCTCACTCCTTTTTTCATCTTCTCTTGTTTACCTAATCGCATGTATGTCACTTACTGTCGTCTAAGTTAATATTCTTCCTTGAAGGTCATGATAGACTAAAAGCTTTGGATTCTTATTGTAACCCTATTAAATGTTGTTTCAACTGTATGTCCTTGATGAATATTGGAAATCTACTAGTCAATATATATATATATATATATATATATATATATATACATATGTATATAAATTTGCGCTTCGTGAACGAACGTCTTGGAATATTAAAAACAGAAATCATTGTTTCATCTGAGCCATATTCCCCGTTTTGCTACTATCCGAGCCATGTATTAACCTCCCTTGCTCATACGTATATTGTGAAAATTTAATAAGTGTTGTGTCATGTTATCCTGTAGGAGTTCTTTTATCCTTGTTAGAAAATCTTTTTGAGTTAACATGATCTAGAATAATACTGGTCGCCATCTGATTACCCGCAGATCTTCCAGTGATTATTGAAATACCAACATCAATAATAGCTGCTTATACATCAGCTGTCAATGATATTATAGAACATACGCTATACTTGATACTGTGTTAATTGCACATGTAGCTGTACCTAAGGCCTTCTCATGTACGCATTCTATCAGATACATGTAACTATTTCTGGCGTTCGATCAATTCATTGTGCTACGTAAAATTCATGTTCTAATGTTATGTATTATTACAGTTAGATATTTTAAGTGATGTTTTCTAGAATTACAATTCAAATAATTAAAAACAAGAGGGATATTCGAATGGATAAATTCTACGATGCGTACGTCAACTCATACTGAGTAGTGTACATTGAAAGAGTGCATTGATCAATCAATTTTATTGATAATAATGTAGAGCTTTGAAGAATTTTCTTTCGTTGGATAATTGTAATGAAAATCATGGAAAATTAATTCAATTGAATTCTAATCTATGTTTTAACATTAACTAACTTAAAATTGAAATTGAAAAGTACAAAATATAATGGCAATAACAGAATCTAGCTTCTATAGAAAAAAAAATAACCAAAACAAGAGCTATTTGAAGTAATATGCAACAAGGTATAAATTCGTGAATGAAGAATAATTTATTTTAACATCTTTCTAACTATATACAAGACAGTATGTGATACAAGGCCGCGCAGAAGCTTATCTACTAGATGCATTTCTTCATGCTTGAACAAGACAATTATTCACGGCTGAAATCTAACATAAGATGAAACTAGAGAGATAATAGTAATGCAAAGAACATTGCCGAAAGATAATAACTTCACAGCATCATATGTACAGTAGACGAGAACAGCTGTCATTGCCCGAGATGGAGTCGACTCATATAAGTGTTTTGTTTTGGTTATTGACTACAGCTAAATGATTTCTAATTTACAGTTAAACTAGAATATAATCGAAGACAATTGTAATTATACAGTGTAGTGTTTAGAGAATAATAATTAGTTTCGATTGATTTAATGCTTCGTAGAAGACTAAAAAAAGAACTGTTTACTTTTCCTTTCTATATTCTTACTAGTGACAAAATTTAGAAGGATTGAAGTTTGATCTTACTGTTTATGATCAAACTGATATCGAGCGAGAAACAAAAAACTAAACAAAATCCATGTCAAATACCATTATGACAGACGATACACCTACATACATTCTAAATCAAACACTTCTATCATATATGCTTCTATTGTTAACCATCAATATATCAATGCAACTTTGAATTAGTATCTTCCGTATCGCTTTAGAGTCTGTTTGTAAAGGCTACAATAACAAATATCTTATTCCAATGTTTGAACAGCAGAGAAAACAGAAGTTGAAGGTATCATCGTAATTGATAATAGATCTGCTTCTACCTTGGATTCCATATCGAATAAGTGACATTGATCGTGCATGCAATTCTTTGTATTTGTGAGTTTTTATCGCATCTTTTGTATATTACAAAAAACAGGGAATTTCAATTTCTCAAGATTAGCATAGAATAGGTCAATTTTTCGTATCCTATGAACAATGGCTATCAAATTCAAGATCTTTGTTCTGTCAAACTTCTACGATGATAAACAGTACAAATCAAGAAGATTTTTCTTGTTATACAAATGAATACTCTAATTATTGACTGTATACCGAATGACAAAAGTAGAAGATTGTACTTACAATAGTTTGCTTAAACTATTTCACGAATAGGATTAGTATGCCCTTTAGTGTAGAGTAGTAACAACTTTGAACATCTGTGTCATTTGCTTCTATGGTCGTTTTACCAAAGATAATTTTTTCGAATACACCGATCTACTTGATCGTTATTAAAGAACAGATTACAAATAAACATCAGAGTATAGAATTTCTTGTTTTTATCTCTCTCATTTATTGAAAACAATTCTGAATTTTGTATCGGATATTCGATCTGTTCCAACCATATCCATTTACATCAATGATCATCTCAGCACAATGCATCAGAAATTAATTGACAAGTTGTTAGTAAGAAATTTCTTCTAATCAGTAAACAGACTTGAAATCGAATCGATCAATGTAAAACAAAAGACTCTTCTGCGTATGTCAATAATAATCAAGAATTTTCTTGTTCAAATTTAAATACAAATTATGATCAGGCAAAAGAAAATCTTAGGCAGATATTCTACACGAAGAAATGATCTGTCACATTTTATTAGATCTACTTTAGGTGTCTTTTATCATACAATGTCTATGACTGCCTAAAGCAATGATACAATATTACTAATACAATTGATCGTCTTGTCATCTCATCAAGACATTGACAGAAAACAGTCGTAGAAAGTTGTATATTGTTGTAATCAATTATTCATCATGTTTTCTGCTCGATGTTTATCATTGCATAATATTAGCAATTACGTTTCTCGTGTTACCTTGTGAAACGCAATCTAAAGAAAATATCAAACTATAGTAATATGAATTGAAAACACTCGTCCAGTTCATAGTCATCACCATGATAATAGTCCCTTTGCGCCAGAGACCATGTGGCAATGTAATTCTCATTCCACTAAATGAAGTCATTATTAAATATTATTCCGTAAAGAAGATGAATATGCGTCATTAAATATGAATTCTCTTTAGTCAACAATGGTAATAATATCGTATCTTAACATTTTAATCCCACAGAGATTGTAGAGTTCGCTTTTCTTTCTTTTTTCTTTCACAAAACTTTGGACCGATACAATGCAAAACGATAGATTTTATGACATTGGTTGTGTTTCACTTTGTGAAATACATAGAAGAATTTTTGAACACACTAACAATGAAAAATTCATCAGTGTCGGACTTTGTACTTATATTCGCATATAGCAATCAACTATGGCATTATTCTCGAGATGTCTATTACTCGAAGAGAGTATCATCGATAAACATGTATTCATATGATTCAATATTAGTGCATCATATACACGATACATTTATTTTTCTTTTGTATTTTCCTATCACGCTTCAACACATAACAACGAAAAAAACAAGAAAAAGAAGGGAGCAAATGTAAATATTTATGTTCATTTCATAGCTTATGCACGTAATGCGCAAAATTGTTGAAATACTTCAAGTATACAGAAGTCAATATCAGATGTAAAGATCAATGATTCGAATGTTGATACATATTCAAAAACTTGTTCATGATATAACAGAAATATTTCTTGTAAACGTTCAATAATCCATTTGAGCCATGGTGTTGATACAGGATCGACATTTTTACTTTCACATTCATTTAAAAAGTCGCTCAATGTCATTATAAAACGTTGAAATACAATTAAATATAGTTTCCTAAAAAAAACGAAAACAAATAAGATTATGTCATAGAAATTTTTAGTAATGAAAATTTATTTCGTTTACTTTTGTTGTTCACGTGCATGTGATAGACGTTCTTCGACAATTTCATATTTTTCATGTAATTTAGCTGTTGCTTCATCCATGGGAGGTTGAGATATTTGCATTGATTGAATCTTTTCAGTTGATTGTTGTTCATCATCATCGTCATCATCATCACTTTCATGTCGTCGTTTTAAATTTGTTAATGATTTATCTTCAGTACCTGTTGTATTATCATTATCGTCCATTTTGTTTTCATGAGACGGTTTTTCTTCACTTGATGATGTTAACATATGTTCAGTAGACGGAAGAACTTCATCTGTTGCTACTGCTGCTGCTGCTGCTGCTGCTGGTGTACATGCTACTGCTTGAACTGATACAGATATATTTAATTGACGACGTAAATCTAACAATTCATTGTGATATTTTTCAACTTGACGATTCATTTTTTCTATAGTTGATGTTAAGATTTCCCATATATAAAAATTTGTTAATTCAGAACCTAGTTCACTTGAAAATATCCAATTGGCTACGGCAGAGCATTCAACTATTTGAGTTTTAACTAGTTTATCAATCAGAACAACCATCATCTATGATATGTCAAACAAAATCAATAAACAATGAATCTATTGAAAAACTTCGTGATATGTATTTCGACACACAGAACTTATTCTTTCAAATGGATTCTATGTTGTAAAAATATTCTTCAAAAAATAAACTATATACTATCGATTATCGATAGTTCATAATCATAAAATCTCAATCGAGCAATTTTTAGAATAATTCAAAGATTTCGAAGTAAAAACGCCTTATATTTCTTTAATGACATCAAGCTTCATGAATAATATATACACGATCTAGAACTTCTAAGTTACATATGCATAGTACGCATAATTTTTCCTAATCTCTAGAATCTCAATGTTTCTCATTGTAAAATGTCGTTTGAATTTCGTAAGTATATTTCAGCTTTATATTTGACTACGAATTAAAAAGCTTATCGGGAAAAATAAACTATGATAACAACTAGTCCAAAACATGATGTAACAAACGATTTACACTGTTGTTTTGGAAAAGTATGAGTCGACTGTCTTTCTTCAGTCGTAATCACTTTTTTATTCAATATCAATGAATGTATTCTCAACGAATTTGTGTCAGAATTAACGTTTTTACAAGAAAAACAGACATTCGAGTTTCTATATCTGAGAGTACTTCGAAAAAGGAGATGCCGAATATAGCCTGAAATAGAAAAAGTGTTTCTTCTTAATCCAATCATCATCTAATAATGGCTTACAGAAAATGAATTGGAAATTTTAGGGGTTCTATGAAGAAATGTTTCCATACTGTAATCTATTTTGAATAAGAAGACTCAAAAGTTTCAAAATGATTTTCTATTATCACATCGTGTATGTCTATATCGAGCCAAAAATTATTCATTAAAAAGGATAAAGTTAGATGAACAAAAAGTAAAAAATCAGTAAAACAAACTAACCTGTTGATGATTTGGCCAAACTTCATACATTGATTTAAGTACTTGAATTTGTTGTTCTTCTGTTTCAATAAGAACTTTAAATAGTTGATGATATTTAGCTAATGAAGCAAATGAATGGGTAAATGATTTCGAACCAATCCAAAGGAGTGATGATACAAATAAATCAATTTGTACCATATTATAAGTTGATTCATTCGTTGTTTGATTCGTAGTTGTTGATGATGATGATGCTGCTGTAACTAATGATGAGTCATCTTTCGATGGATTCGGTACCGTATTTAATATACGTAAGAGATCTTCGGCAGCTGAACGTTCTTTGATTTTTTTTGTTAATAATTGTGCATATTCAGAACCGAATATAGGTGGATCGGCTTCTTCAAATTTAAATATTGGCGATGGTTTATTCGGCACGAGTTTATAAAATTGTTCAGGTACAAAATCAATGACTCGTTGATGAAATGACAATCGCATGCAACGTTGCAATGTTTCGCGTATGAATTTGATTTTAGGTGATTCAGGATTTTCATCTAAACAATTGATCCAATCTTGCCATGCCCAAGTAAATTGAAAATTCGATAAATGATACGAAAACCATTTAACGAATCGTTCGATACAAGCAGTTTTCATTGTATTTAAACGTTCGAACAGCATATCGACAGCTTGAACTAGAACAGGTGGTAATGTTGATGGTTGTAATTTACATAATTCAAGTAATAATGAACCATAGAACAATTCAAGATGTTGCGAGCGTGGTAATTTGAATAAATGACCAAATATAACCTAAAGAAATCAATCAATCAATAGATTCTCTCGCTTTCCTAGTAGAATATAGAAAAAGATACACAATTGAAGCATTTTCAAACGGTTCCATTCACTAACATTAAATGGGAGGAGAACTAACGCCTGTGCAGTAGTAATGAAAAAGAGCAGAGTAAAATATGCTTAAACCTTAAAAGCCGAATGTCCACTCCAGTGGATATTGTGATAAGTTCAATAAAAACCGCAATAAGACCATATAAAAAGGAACCAATATTTTCTTGAACTAAGAGGACTTTAGAAGCCATGCTGCGATCAAAATATAATTTTCAAGTGACTGTCAGATGGAACAATAGATCTTTTATCCGTGATGATTTATTAATGTCCCTTTTTTTTCTTAAAGTTTAGTTTAATCATAAGTGCAACTTGTAACTTTGTTTATTTTACGGAATATCCTTAAACATAGCATCAAGGTATCTGATGAAGCCATTCCGTAATTTTTTAACCGATCTACTGGCAGATTACGCCAACACACAAAGAAAATCCTCCTTGGATGGGACATTCAGCTTCATGGAAAAATCGAAACAAAGGAATTTTAATTTGAAACTTTGCTCATATGTAGCTTAAATGATATTTGGAGTGCTCTGAAATTTTCAGCAACAATGGTTGTTTTCTTCTCGAGATACAGAATGTTGCAAAAAAGTTGGTTTTGGACAGGTTTTTGCAAAATGTGGCCAGTTTTTTTGGGTATTAAAATATCTCAACAAAAAAGCATCCGTTTTGTGTGAAAATTTCAGGGTGAGTTGAGGACTATAAAAACCTACTTATGGGGAAAATTTCAGATTGAAATAACTATCTTTTGATTTTTTACAAGGCCGGATTGCTCCTCTAACGGGCATTGCATAGCTCTCGCAGAAAAGCAAGGTAATTCTTTTTAGCTATAGTAGAAATATGCTGAGGGTCCCCATAATCTCTATTTTTGTGACTAGCTTCCTCTTATTGTAAGAAAAAGTCCCTTCGGCTTTTAAGGGTTAAGTAGCTTCTGTGAAATCATCTCAGCATTCTACTTCAAACCATAGGTTAGTTTCAAAAGTCAATGAACATTTCTGTGCAAGTCCTTTAAGCATGACAGTTGGGAGGAAAGTTTTTGCATAGAACTTAACCTTAATAATTGCCCGATCCTAGAAGCCTATATGAAAAGTACCTTGTTTGACAGGATGTGACAGTCATGAACGAAATGTGTGTCTATCATGTTGACTACGAGCATTCGTTGAAAATTCACAAACATCAACAAAAGAAAAACAATGAAATAAATCGATATTTCAAATGGCAGCACATTCTTCAGTAAAGGCTCCGAGAAATGAAAAAAATCTTATCTTCTTCATCGTTGTCTCTACAGTTATGAAAATCACTACGATGTTCATCTTATTCACGAGTTTTTTCTTCAGAAGAGTTGAGCTATGCATGTATTCTATACACAAGTTCATAGATTATTTAAATCACTCGTTCGATTAGCATTGAATTCTTTCGTATCTTCGAGAACTACTATGATAGGCATTTGATTCTCGTGTATTCTTGATCAACAAAACATTGGTTCTCATCTTTGTCGTTCTATCAAACTTCTGAAAAAAATAATATATCTCAATTCATAGATATTTTTTAGGTTCAATCATTCGTATCTACTTATTAAACTAGTAAAATAAAAGTTTTCAAAATTATTTCAAGTATTATAACTCCATCTTTTATTAGTGATAACAGTCAAATACATATCTCAAACAGTACTCTGATGAATGGAAATTTCCTTTCACATCGTAAGATACTTTTCTCAATCAATTTAAAAAAGTGATACTCTCCTTACAGTTAGACACACCTCAAAAGATTTGAACTCATGTTCTGAGAATAAATATATCTGTGTGTTGTGATAGAATCTTTAATTTAGAGAAAGGAATTTCATAAGTAACACTCAAATAATGAGTCTCAACAACATCAAAGACATATTCATTTTTACGGAAGTTCTTTGTTTTAGATGTTGGTTTTTACAAATACTTTATTCGTCCTACAACTGCTAATTAGTATTCAATGAATTAAAATATTTCTGACATGTGTCCAACATACCTCAACAATCATATAATTCAATGGAATTTTATTTTTGGGTCTGATTTGTGTTAATTGTATTGCGCAATCTTTTCGTTCCGTATGATACGTGTGTATAATATTAGATATTTCATCTTCAATCAAATATCTTTCAATAGCATGTGCACCAGGTAAAACATATTGTTCTGGTACATCAGTATAATCAAACATACGAAATACAATCTTCGGTATTGGATATATAACTGCATCATGATGTGCTGGAATGATGATCGATGGTAAATCGTGAACAATCGATGCCGATATATCACTAAATAATGTATCAGCATATGTATAATAGGGTCGAAATATTTGTGATTCAGCCCATTCATCTTGATTCAAACGTTTTATTTGTGCCCATAAACAATCCAAATATTCTTCTTGTGGATGTGGTTCCATTGACGTCCAAACTTGTAGGATAGGTACATGAATTTTTGAACGTTTGTAAACATATTTATCAATTGTATGTAATAAACGATTTAGTTCTGTAGTATGTTTTTCCGAAATAATTTTACCCGAATATGGTAAGGATATTAAAACACATGATACAAAAAAATCTGTTCGTACTTGTGGAACATTGGTTTCGTTTGCAGTTTGTATTAATGTTTCATATAATTTTAAGATTGATGACGATGAAACAAGTTTAACATTAATTAAATCGGATAGAAAACGTATATAACGTTGAATAACTTCAAATTTATTTGCCAATAAATGCTCTTTTAATGAACTGATACATGCATCAATAAAATCCGAGCCAAACGTTATTATTGATGCATGAAGTAGACCAATTAATGTGGAATAAATAGTTACACGTTCAGGTAATAGTTGTACACATTGATTGAGTAAGCCCATTATGACTTTTTTATGTTTAGTTAAATCATTACACAATGTAGTACATAAATCACGTAAAGTTTGTTCGAGTGTTGAATCAACTTTTTGTCCTAATGAAAGTAATGCTAATTGTAGTTTATCTTCAGTCAATTCATCATCATCAAGACCACCGAATTTTCGTCGTTTATTTGGATCATAGGCTG
Organism: Rotaria macrura; assembly: GCA_900239685.1. NCBI lineage: Eukaryota > Metazoa > Rotifera > Eurotatoria > Philodinida > Philodinidae > Rotaria > Rotaria macrura. Next base: position 76,181 of record OENT01000453.1, on the reverse strand, counting down.
GTTGCCTTTGTGCAGGTTGACTTTGTTGTTGTTGCTGTTGTTGCTGTGGTTGTTGAACGTGACGGCGATCACTACGATGATGATGATGATGGTGATGGTGACGAGATGAGGAACGTTGACGTTGTTGGGATTTATTATGAAAATCATCCTCGTCATCATCGGAATAACTACCACCGCCGCCGCCGCCGCCGCCGCCGCCACCACCACCACCACCAATACGATTTCGACCACCTTTATTTGCCATGAAAATTCTTTTTTTCCTTTTATCTCCTTGAAAGATAGATATCTAGAAATAGTGCAATCAGTTATGAAATAAATATTTATGAGATTAGAATAAGTGACGAATAGATATCTGCAATCGAATGGTTAACCTGTGCATGTTGTTTAGTTCTACGGCTATAAAAAATTGATTTGGTTCAAGCTGTTTCACATTTTATATCTGATGCCAGATTATCTACCAACGCCTAACCTTAGATACTGAATATGAAAAATATTTTGTTGTAAAATATAGCATATTTCTTATGTAATTACATCTGTTATCAATCGATCCTACACGAGAACAAACTTTGTAAAAACGAACTCACATCAAAGTTCATCATTCGATCTCATACAAAGAAAGTACAGAGTAAAATATTCATAACTCAAAAGTGAAAATCAACATATGCAAATCAACCGATCATTTGTCCATTGAACATCATCTTCGTTGGAAAAATAATTTTGGAATCGGATAGAATTCATACTCGACGTGAACTAGATCACGGTTATGTAGTGACCCATTTGTAATGAATGGGTAGCTGCTTTAAGTTTATCTCTCATATTTAAATAACTAAAATGTAGGATGTAGTTCGATTCGTGTCCTTTCCAATCAATATTTTTCTTCATAAGAAAATTTCGATACGTCATTTTTCCACTAGTTGTAATTCGCATCTTCTATTTGAAATGTTTCATTTCATATCGTTTCGAACTACCTATTATTGTCATTGTAATCGAAACATTCAACATTTTGTCTTGTAGACAAAGACGAGTTAGGAAATACGACTTGCTATCTTTATCAGAGTTACAAACTTCATCTCTTTTTATTGCTCAAGTGAAAAAAAAAAGAAAACAATATTCTTCATTGACATCTTCCAATCCTGCTAGTCAACATTCCTGTGTAAGTGCATAAATGTTTTAATTCAAGTTCTTCCTTGCATACGATTGGCTTAATCATGAATAACCACGATATTATTTATTTGTATTGTCTAAAAAAAAGAAGAAGCCGGAGAATAATATAAACAAATTCAATGAATTTTCATTTTAATTAAAGCATTTGTCGTATTTCGAGTTTAATTGTTTTGCAAGAATACAAGAATTTTACTCGATATGAAAGTTATCAAACGTAATTCAGAAGATCAAACTTGTTCCAATGCTGCTCAAACGAATTCTTCGTCCATTTTTATGGATACTCAAAAAAGCCCATCATTTGACGACATGACTAGTTTCAATCAAAGCATATCGAATAAGAAAATTGTTTCGCCATCATATGAAATGCAAACAAATGAAAATGAGCATCATAATTCAATGGAAATCCCTATTAAACCAACGCAAGTAATTCAACAAACACGTACCTTAGCACAAATTCGAGAACAACTTGCATTGAAACGAAAAGGTTCGATGAGAAAAATTTTTAAAAAAAAATCATAAATTCGAACAGAAGTTCTATTGATTTAATTTAGCTTCTGCTTCAGCAGCTTCAAATTCAATATCAATAACGACAAGTAGATTTATCTGAACATGGAAACATTTAAAAAAAATGAAAATCATCTTTTTGTACACTCCTCATTTTAGATAATCAACCGTCCAGTCCAATTATTAATACAATTACAACTGAACCTCATACCAAACAGCAATATAGCTATCAAACTATGTACGTAATTTTGTTTCATTGATATCATGATGCAAAAGACAAAAACTTGCTGTGGAAAAAACCTCTCGAGAGATAACTTCAATCATCTGAAGACTAAAATTTGAGAGAAAAAGTAATCTAACCTCGGCGATGTTCCTAATAACATTTGTAATATATTATCTCGCAGCAATGAATCAAACTTAACATTTACTTAGGAGACATCTTACTTACCTGTGAACTGTCACTTCTATTTATATTGGTGTTCTGAAGAAGTTTATGTAAGTCTAGTCAAATAATCGAAACAGATCTAACAACCGTTGAAACTAGCAGCTGAATAAAAATCTATTCTTTATGTCATATTAAATTTGAAAATATGCTCAACTGAACTATTTTGACAAGCAGCTGATTCTTAAATAGTTGATAGTTTTCATGAACGAACATTTCTTTCCAATGAAAATCTAAACATATGATCCGATCTATTTCAATACTCAATCTCATATCAAAATGATAACTAGGAAAATCTCAGTAAATAGCATCAAATACTTGAAAAATTTAAATATCGATAAAGATAAATCATGTCAAACTTACTCTTGTCTCTCGTGTGGTTAAATCAGTCTAGTGTTCTTTTAAAATATAAGAATTACATTACTAATAGATAAACTTATGAATTCGGAAAGAAATATTTAACTCTAGAATGATTTGAACTGAAATGGAAATATTTGTTCGAACTAATTTAAAATGAAAATCAAATTTATAACAGTAGAATTCAAAAAGTTCGTAAGAAGCATGAGTAAATTTTTTGGATTCCTAGGTGTGTTGAAAATACTTTCTGTCTTCGATGAATCATATTTGGTGCGAACACTTCTGTACAACACAAGGATAAAATTTCTCGAAAAAATATATAAATGAAGAATGAATAGTAGAAATGTTGATGAACATAATGTCTATCAGTTACTTGATCTAACACTGGCGTGTTAACCTTCTCTTCTTTTACACTCAATAGAACACATACATACACACACAAAGGTTGAGTATAAAATGGATTTGGTCAGATAAGCGCAAATACCTCTCTTCCTCTTATTTCCATAAGATCATAACGTATAGAAGTAAATAACACCTAATGATAGTGGTCTTTGCATAATTTACACATAGGAAGACATGGTAAATAGAACTTCATTCCATTGAGAAAATTTATCGTTTGATCTTCTTGTTTATTTAAAAAAAAAGGCCGAATAATTATTTTATTGATAGAAGATCACCATCTATAAATAATGCCACAATTAAAACTGAAATTCAACAAATAGAATATTCAACATCAAACACAATCTTACCTTCATCCGTTTTCACGAATCAACCGTCGAATGATTCTCATTTGGTATGTCACATTCATATTATCGGTATTTTTATTTTTTCCTTTCGCACTCTCATCTATGTGTATGTTTGTAGTGGTAAGGTCTTTTCTTCTTTTTAATCGTCAAGTTTACATATAGTCCCGTTTTCTTTTTTTTTTGCTGTTGTCTCATACGCACGACGCACTATAATACTTTCTCTTTTGTTCTTCTGTGTTTCTTTTCAGTCAGTCGACAAACCATCATGCAAAATTTGTTTCATTTTGACGATTACTCACTCACTCTCCCTCTTTCTCGTTGTTCGTCGTTGGCGTTTTTTTCTTCTTTTTACTTGCCGTCAACACCGCTGAATTCTGATCGGTTATGTTCGTTTGTTCTTCCTTTCTTGTTCTCATCGTTCCACAGCCATCATCATTGATAGTAATAATCTTGGTAGTGTTCTATAGTTAACGCCTGCAATAGCAACAAATCAGAGCACTTTGATGATGTGAATGATAATCATTGCGTATGTTTGAGAGTCAAGATGAAACAAACCAAAGAAATCACTCGAATATGCGCTGTATTTGAATAGAGAAGAGAAAAGAAGAAGTTCTGCATGATGTACCAATAGTCAACATTAGCTCTATATGAGTTGGTTAGAAAAACAACAAAAGAGAACAGAAACTGTATACATACATTACAACATATCTTCTATCTTTGATTTCAACGCACACACCATGTACGGCTCGGAGCATTTCTATTATGCCCCTCTCAATTTGTTCAAATAACACATTCATTTTCATCATCATTTTTTTCCATATTGATGTCATGCATTATTCTTTCTTTCTGAAAGTCTTACTGCTAATCAAAGAAGAACAAGAAAAAAAACGAGAATAAGTGAACACTGAACTTAATCATGAGTCGTGTATGTCTCGCATGCTTGTGTCCTCGCTGCATATTTTGTCGACACCGACGATCTAGCAGCTAAGAGTACACATACACACAAATATATATATATATATATATATTGTAGAGAAATGTTAAACTGTGTTTAATCGTTACAACAACAACGCGACGACGCCGACGTCGAACTGACTGACGATGGTATAGGCGCTTCTGACATTGAGAACGAAGCGGGAAAAGAAAAAGGAGGATGATGGGATGAGAAAAGAGAGAGAAAGAAAAAAAAGAGAATAGAACTGAATGTGATTCGAATGAACTCACAAAATATAACGAAGAAGAAAAAAAAGAAAATTGATGATCGATCATATATATATATGTATGTTTGCTGCTCTATGTTCTTTCAAACATATTGAAGAAGAAAAAAGCAAAACGACAACATATTGATTTCAACTTCATTCTTTTTTTCTATTCTCTCTCTCCATAGACTACTAATCATAATAATAATAATTCAGTAACGCAATTTTTATTTGGCGATTTTTCTGAAACACTTGATCAGTTTACTGCATCAATGCTTGATAATATCAATGATTCAACAACTAATTCAAAATCTAATCAACAACCAGAACAACCCACAATATCAAATAGTCAAGTTGCAGTTGATTTTAACAGTATTCTACAAGAATTGAAGTCTGTTGGACAAGCACATCAAACAGAACAACAAACAACAATGATTATAGAAAATCTTAAGTCAAATATTAAACAAGAACCTCAATCGGATTCACAAAATCAATCCATAAATTCGAGTGAAACAAGTAAATTATCTTTTTATTTTTTAAATTCACCGAAAAGAGTAACTTAAACTAGACAGTTCATGATTATGACAAAAAGTTCAAGTAAAGCCAGACAGTCAACTTATTTTACTTTTCTCATTAATCATGAAACTTCCAACATTAACAGGCGTACATGATTTTTCTATTTTTTTTTAAATAGTTAAGCAATCAGAAAATGATTGTTTTAAAAATCATGAGCTGACAGAGTAAAGAAATATTAGAATTAATTCTTGTTGAATAATTCATACACGATATTTCACTGTGCATTTTGAATATGTATTCAGCCGCATTTTTATTGAAACAAAAACATTTTTTTAAATAATTTTATTTAGTATCTCCGCATAAATATGAAGCAGCATCGGATGATTTTCTCGCATTTCTTTCATCAGATCCAACAGCATCATTGCCAAGCATTAATACAATGATGCTTTCAACGATACCAGCATCAACAATAGGAACATCACCTGTTCATACACCGAAAAAGAAAGGTACAAAATCAAATAGTACATCACCAAAAATAAAAAAAGAACCAGGTACTATTATAAAGAGTAAAGCAATAAGAAAAACAAAAAAGGATATTCTCGATGGAGAATCATTACAACAAATTTTAATCAAGACGAATGGTGAATTTGTTGAGCCGATGCAAATTGTTCTTGCATCATCTATGAAACATCAACCATCAGCAACATCTTATTCACCGATTGCACCAGCTACTTTTAAAAAGAACAATATTGGTGATACACCATCGAGTTGGATAACAACAAATATTTCGCAAACAACAAAAAATGCACAAGCACTTGCTTTGAAAGCTGTAGCAAGAAATCAAGTTGCAAAAATCAATCTACAACAACAGCAACAACAACAGCAAGCAATGGATACAAGTAAGAAATATACTCTGGCATCGTTATTTCTTAAATGTTGAAGCTAAGTCTGAGATTTCCCTTGAGAAAATCGGCATAGAAGTGTGTAAAAGCTTATGGAAAAAATTCGCTCATGTGAAAGTGTGAAGAAAAAGAAGAGTAATCTTCTGTCATTTAATAACTTTCTACAAATATATAGATCATAGCTATCAGTATATGCCTTGTCAAAAATGAATATATGAACTATTGTATGTAAGAAGTTTTGTCGTATTGACCGTAAACTTGTTAGAGTGAATTTCTAATTTGATTTTCTGAAGATAGAGGTTCATTTTTAATATAGGCATCATTGTAGACAAGGAGTCTATCCTTAACTATTTTCTACAATGATAAGACTCGTTGAGCGATGAAGAAGTATTGAGATTCTTTTTATAAGGCACAGGATCGAGGGAGGAAGCGAGGCAAACAGCACATTTCAAGAGTGAAAGTTTTTGCGACTTCACTCTCTCTCTCTCTCTCTCTCTTTCTTATTCTCCAAACGGAAAGTCATTGAAAGAGTTCAGCAGACCTTGTCATAGATAAACTATTATGTTGTAACATCGTATCATTTCATCTATGCTATTCTCATGATATATGTGAATATTTAATAATTGACACGATGAGCTTCATGGATTCGACTAGCTCTATTTTACCATCAAACAGGAATGAGAATACCATTCTAAGTTAGACCACGGGAAAACATATCTCATTCTCATCTCTAGGTTTCATAAACCGTTTGATAAAAATCAATGCCATGCGTGAAGCAGGCTTCTATCTCGAAAAGTACTGTGAAGAAAAATTCAAATAAAATTTTGATATCTCTATTCGAATCTCAACATTGATAGTTGTCATCATCTATGACTGTAAATTTAAGATTATTCTTTTCAAGGTAACTACGATCCAACGTTATCACGTCCAACATTACTTGTCGCTCGTACAGATTCTTCATCGGCATCACACTCTCAGCAACAGACATTACAAGCACGTTTAAATGCTTTTGTTGTCAATGTACCTCAACAACAATCAGCTAAATTAATTTCAACAAGTACAGCAACAACACTAACACCACAACAACAAGTATTTTTGCAACAGATTATTCGTCGAGATTCTTCGTCGATGACGACGACAACAGCGGCAGCGGCTGCAGCTGCTGCTGCTGTTTCAGAATCGACAACAACATCCATAGGAAATTTAGTTCAGCAACATCAACAAGCCATATCTACAACTGTTCGTGTTCCAACAACAACATCAACAACAACATTTATTCAACAGCAACAAATTCCAGCACGTACAATAGTTCCTCAATTGACAAATGGAAATGATTCTACACGAAAACAACAACTATTTGAATCTCTTTCATTATCATTGGCAAATAATCGAACCATGAACTATAAATGTACATGTGAATGTAAACCATTAATCGCATGTAAGAAATGTGGTGCTTATTGCCATGATGATTGTATTGGTCAAACAAAATTATGTGGAAATTGTCTTGTGATGACTACGTGTTAAAAAAAAAACTTTTCTTCATAACGAATTTGAATCTAGTCAATGAAACTTGTGTACATGCTAATGTATCTAATCTGTCATTATTTTTCTTTTCGAATTAGTTGTACTTTGTATATGAGAAACTATGTATCTCTCCTTTTTCTTTTTTTTTCTTTTCGTTTTGTTGTACAGTCTTATTGTTTTTGATTATTGTAATGAGCACGAATTTTTCAATGTGCTTCAAAATATAATAATTATTTATAAGAATACAATAATTTTCTATGAATATACAAAGAATAGAATTTCAATCGATTGACAAACTCGTTTCCTATACGATAATGATGAATGCACTTAGACTTGTAATAATTCGTCGTGGATTTGCTAATGATACGTACAAAAACAAAATTAAAATGCGTAAAGTCTTGTAGTTTAACTGAAAAATATTTTCGATAGCAAGTTGAAATATTCGTGAATGAGATTTATCAAATAACGATATCAACAATACAACATTTTATCATTCAAGATTATGATTGTTGGCTGATATCCAGCAAATGAATCATGTAGAATAAAACAAATTTGAAATAGATAGGAATCATTTCATTTGCTAGTGGTATACCTTCGTACAATATATATGTATTTGGTGAACATAAGATTTCTCCAAAACATGTTATGTGTATGACGAATATGTTGATTTCTTTTGGAAAAATTTAAAAACTGGATGGAAAACGTTTTTTGTGATATCTGTATTGTCTCTGGCAAGAATTCGATATACTTTCTTTGAAAAATGTGATGAAATACGAATGTACTATCGAACTAGATGGTACGCGAGCTTCAATCGACTACGACATGTGATTCGAAGCATTCGATTCGATCCTAAAAGAAACTAATATTGTATAAGAAACGAGTAGTCAGTCTATGCAACGTAAAATATTCTTCGACAATTTCTTCTTGCATAAGTGTAACATGACAAGTAGTTATTCTGAAATTCATCACTCTGTTCTACCATCCTAAAGCGTATCGACAGATTTCTGGCAATCATTCGTACTTCATCAATTAACTACCACAATGCTTCACTGCTTGCTATCAGTTGTATTAACAGCTGTTTGTAAATATGAGTAGATAGTGTGGTATCTAACCTCTGCTTTCATTTTAATTATCTGAAAATGAAGAAAAGGTTAACTTCTTTCGAATTGACCATTTTCACAGGTTACTTTCTGATGAACCAAGCAAGATACAAAGAAATGTTTAAAAAAAGTAATTGGATCGATCTAGATACACGAGTCTTGCGTTTCAACAACCATTTTCGAACATTCGGTTATCGAAAGTAATACATCGCAAAATGTAAAGTAAGACAGTATACTCGCGAGGGATTACTTAAATCCTGTGCTTCACATAGTATTAAAAATGCTCTCATGCTTGAATTAGAACATTGAAAAAACTTTCAACTGAACCGACAGAAATTCTTAGATTGAAGTTTTAGATAGTGATAAAACAGAAGTGCTTGTTTCAACGATTGACAAAATTTAGGCATACTCATTTATTCCGGATGCAATCTTTCGCGTATATATCTTAATATAGCTACAAAGTAAGGTCTAGCTAGAAAAAGGTTCATGCAGGAAAAAGTCAGTGATTCATATCTAGAACGCAAGACGATCAAACGTACTTAAATAAAATTCCGTTTCCTCAAGTTTTTCGTGAGTATCGATATTGTTAGATAGATTTTTATTTTTTGAAACATGTCGATAATCCATCTTTGATACCAACTGAAATGAAGTCTTTTTCGTATGAAACTAAGTTTAATGAGATAAAGACTGTTCGAGATAACATTGTTAGTCTTTTTTTACGATATACCAATTGTAAAGCATGATCGAAGAAACATTTAGAAACAATCATCACAAGTAAATATCAGCTGTCTTTTGTTTTTGATTGAAAACTAAAATTTCTGAATATTCTAGAATAATATTACTATCTGAAAAGCTCATACAGGGAAGTTAATGTCGACATCTTGCTGTGTATAATGTCTATTATGAAGATTATTTTGATGCGAGAGAATACAACAATCCCATCCCATTCTTGTAGATTCAAATTTCTAATAACGTTAAGATGAATAAATAATGGTATCATTCGAAATAAAAAATTGAAATAATATTAATTTCTTCAAAGCCCGAATTAAAATTCGATCAATGTGAATGAACTCCTTTGTTTTTTGATGAAACTCTGAAAACTATACGTTTTGGGGTGTATCTACAAAAGAAATGTTGACTATACCCCTGTAAAAGTACTCACTTACTGTCCTAGAGTGAAAAGATTTCTTGATGTATACATTTTTCTTGTTGAGGAGTTCTAATGACAAGAACTCTTACTGAATACAAGAATTCTAGAAACATCTAGTCCTGTGACATCAACATAGTTCGAGTAGATAAACTAAGAATTTTACTAAATTTTAACCTTGTTGACATTTTCGTGCAGCGTAAGATTCTATTGCCTGCGACACTAGGTTTCTGAATGCTACTCCGTGAAAGCTAAAAGTTAATGGAATGTCATATCTATGTGAGAATCGACTGAAGTATAAAAAAGATTTTTGCATTGATGAAGAAGCATTAAAAGATGAATAGGCATTTTTTTAGTTGGAACTGTTATCAAAAGTTCATCTCTTAATTATAGAAGCGTACCCAGACTCAGATGGTACTCGAAAAATATTACACTTCTGTCGATAACGAATCATGATGAGGCTGTTTTAGATACAAAGTTTCGAATCTAAATTCATGGGAATTCATATTCCATGCTAGCTAGAAAAAATCTTAGTTCCGTACTTTAAAAAAATAATAAATTAAGTCTTTTAAATGTTCTGAGTAAACTAAGGTTTTACGAGTTGCATATTATCTCAAGATAATAGCCAATCACTGGTAGAAAACTATCTTTGCCCATGAACCGATATACATCCATCGATCTATATGAAATATGAGATGTTGATAGAATCACTGCGGTATGTGTATAATCGAAAACAAAATCACGTTCCACATTATTCTAATGAAATAAGTTCCCGAACCGATCTGTTGTATTTTCATCGATATATAGGTTGAAGGCATTCTTCTAAGTTAAAATTTATCTTGCTTTCTGATTTGGTGATGGCCAGAATATTCTTCGTAATTCAGTCGATAAAGTTAGTTTCGTGTAGAGCCAAGAATGCTTAAAAATTTTCGTCTCATAATTTAGAATGAGTAGCTATAGAAATTTTCTTCTTCCGACCAATGAACTTAAGCAACGCAAACTCTTTTAGAATTTTTTCTTAATTAAATATATCCAACATACGAATAGTACCTCATTAAAAATAGTATCGATCCGTTATTGATCTCGAGTCGTTAGTAGAAATATCTGAAGACAAAAGAGACTTGTCTACTGAAATTAAATGCAAAGAGTTGCAATAAACAGTAGAAGAAACAAACTATTTATCGATCATAATTATCGGTTTGTTGGCATTTAAATCAATCGTAATCTCGATCGATTGGAACAGTATCACCCTTCATCGATACTATTCTTTTCTTCTTTATGTGTGATATGATAGAGAAATCTTTTATACTAATCCAGTAATACAAACTCGAAGGATCGATTTTGATATTGAATATTCTTCCAACGGACACCATACGTACTGATGTACTGTTTTGAAAGACCAAAAAATGGATGCAAAATAAAACGATTACTACTTCTATGTTGATTTTACTTTGCACTGAAGAACGAACCTATTTGTATAGTACAATATTTTGTCCAGTAACTAATCGACCCAGAGCAAATAATCAGATACTAAGATCTGACAAGATTCTGTATTTGATCTTGTAAGATCAGACGAAAAATCATACACAAAATCGTGGTCTTAGAAGTTCGACATCAAGTCTTACTCTAAAATTCTTCACAGATCTTGTTCTTCTGTTAGATCTGATTATAAGATTATATTAAAATCTTAGGCGACAGTAAGATCTTACAAGAATCTTACTGTACGAATTCATGTAAGATATCTGAGACCACGATTTTTCGTAAGATTTCATCTGATCTTACAAAACTTAATGTCTGATTTTTTGATCTTGGTCAAGTTTAACTTTTTCTTCCACATAGATGATCTACATTGAATGTCAATAATCTTGCATTCATATAATACAATGATTGTTGTTAGCGCTTCAATTACAATTTGTTTTGCATATAAATTATAACTACTTTAACAATTGTTATCATATTTTTTTAAATGCTGAGAGCATACAAAAAAAAAAACTTTCGAAAAAATTCTTATTTGTGTTTCTAGTTGTCTCATTTTCGATATTGTTATTATACCTTAACTATTAAGTTTATAGATGTACAATTATTTAACTGAACTCTAATTTAATAAAAGTACGTCATTTATATAAAGTGCGTGCAATATAAAAAAGAAACGAAAAAGAAAACAATCAGAGTTTAAAATTGAGTCCTATAGTATAGTGTATAATTTTATAGATGATCTTATTGTTCAATGTCAATAAATTGATCATCATCATCATGATCGTCGTCATCATCATCGTCATCATTATCATCGTCATCCGTATAATGCATTGATTGAGAGGTATTTTCATCATCATCTGATGTACATAAAGATGAGACAGTTAACGTACTTGTTTGTTTTTCATGTTCAATTCTTTGTAATTCAGCATAAGACGGAATTGAATTTTTCTTTGGACGACCTTTTGGTTTTGTTGGTGCTTCTTTACATCCTTGTTGTAAAACCTGATAGAAAAAAAATAAACAAGAATTATTTTAAATATTAGAGATTTTTATTAATCTTTCGAATGAAAAAGAAAACCGTTTCTAAATTATAAATTATATCTTCTGGTAAGACCTGTAACAAAAAATACGTCTTCATAGCTCTATCGAGTCTACAAAAATTATGATTTAAACCTAGAAGATACATCCATCTGTATCAAAATCATTAACGAATACCATAGATTATGGAAAAAAAAACACTATGATTTTCAATGCTATGCACTGCGTAGTGATGAATTACGAGAGTTTCTAAGAATGCACATATCTCTCAAATACATACTTGTTTTTTCCATTTCATACGACGATTTTGATACCTACAAAAAAAAAACAAGAAAGAAAACGATTATCCATTTGAGAATAAGATTTTCTTTTTATCATCACCAAGTTTTAACTTGTAATTGAGATAAATGTAACATATCGGCAAGTTCAATACGATCTGGTGTCGATAGATATTTTTGCGTTTCAAAACGCTTTTCAAGACCAAGTAATTGAGCATCTTTAAAGAGAAAGAGAGAAAGAAAGAAGTTTCATGAACATAGCCCCTCTGTTGTTTTTTTTATAGTATATTGAACATCATTATGTTTACCAGAAAAAACTGTTCGTGTTCGTCGACAACGTCGATGATGAATAAATGTATCCAAATTAGGATATGCTGAATTTAATTGCAATGCTGATAGATGACAATTATGTAGATTCGAATTACATTGTGTTGATCGATGTTCTAAAAAGATAGAATAAAACCGGAATGAAAAACAAAACAAAACAAAAGTTCATTTCCGGTTGTTTCTTGGCATATTAATTACCTGAACATGAATGCTTGTTCGTTGTAGAAAATGAGAGATACGACGTTGGTAATAATGGTGGAAGTTGATAAGATCGTTGTATAAATGTTGTTGGATAAATAGATGATTTCGATTTCTCATATTTAAGTATATCATCAATTGAAAACGGTAATGGTTTATCGGTAAAAGTCATTTTCTATACTTATTAACGCAAAACAAATTGAATCTCAAAAATATTTCTTTATTATATACGACTAGGAACCAATGAGAGTATAACAATGATCGTTTGCATATCCTGCTGAGTGAAACACAGTTAGAGAAAGAGGGAAAGAGAGAGATATCTTATTATTTTTACAGAATCATCGTTAATATATATATATATTATGAATGATAACGATTGGATGAATATGTTAGAAGAAGACGAAGATGAAGAGAGATATTATTTTTAGAAGGCGTATGTGCTTGAATATAAACATCAACCAGTAGTATACTATTGATTGTTATCATTCAGTACAGATAATGATAGATTAAGACAATACCTGGTTATATAGCCGAGATGACAGTTCTTTTATTTAAAGGTTACCTAAATACCAACAAGTTCCAAATTGTTCTTTCGACGGTAGTGTCTGATCGAAAGACGACACACGGAGATAAGAGAGCGTAATTACATGTGTGAATATCATCTATATTGATAGCAAACATATTGTATAAAAAAATAAATAAAAGAAGTCCTTAATGGAAATAGTAATCAATAATTTGTCCATGAATAGAAATATACGAAGTTAATTTTGTATAAGTATTGATTGATGTCAGTAGTATTTCTTTTTTGACATGTTTTTTTTTCTATGATTCTAGTTATTCGTTTAAGAGACTTTAGACTTGTAAACTTTGATTTTTATTTCAACTACAATTTTAAATATTTAAAAAAAATTTTTAGAGCTCATGTATTTTCTAAACAATCGAAATCCAAGTAATTTCACTCAACATCTTCCAATTCAAATTCTCAGTCATCGATATTCAACCGGATCGTGATGGTCGTGAGTCATATCTACTTTGTAGAATAGAATGACTCGTATGAAAATGAATTATTCTTCTTGAGAATAAATGTAGTTTCTTTCTATATACAACTATTTTTAAAATTGAATTCGATTCAATAAAACATAAAACACAGTCATACTTCAATCTCACGTCTTTCCCTTTTTAGATTATGAAAAATGATAAAAGTCTTTTTAGCTACGAGCATTGCATTCAACTATCATCATTAACAATATGCAAGTGATTAAAACTTGAAGTATGACGCTGTATTGTTATTGTTTGATTATGATCCAATCGTCAATATTTTTCTAAGCAATACATTGCACGTCACCTTCGACAAATCTATTATCATTCATCATTTCTATCTCAGTTTGCTATGTGATTTGATTATTTTTTGATTATGTTGTCTGTTCTTCATAATATCATCCAATAGTAATCATAGAATCAATGATAACATTCGATTCATATCCTAACCAATAAAAATAGCAAGAATATCAACAATAATTGAGTGAGACAAAAGAAGAAGAAGAAAAATAAGACGAAGATCTTCTATTTTCTTAATGAAATAGACAGCTGTCCAATGTCGTTCAATTAATGAGCGGAAGTAGCTGTTGGTCACAAAGGATTAATTGAGAGGCGGACCACCGTGGTATAAATAACATGAGAAAGAAATCGCCAGGGACTCGTTTCACTTAATTTCTTGCTTCGATTCAATGAGGACGACGTTATTGATATTGTAAATCTAAATTGTAAATAAACATCGGGCATATCAAATACTGAAAAGGTTTCATAATGAAAATACGAATAAGTTGATTGAAACTCATAAAAAAGAAATGAGTAGCAAGAGAAAAAACAATGTAAAACATGTTCGACTTATTGCAAGTGAGTTTGTTATTTTTCTATTGTCAATAAATAAAAAAATAGTCTTAGATGGCACACAAACATAAAAAAGAAATGCAATCAGTTCTTATATTCTAGACATTGAAATAAAATTCTTCATTTAATCAAATATAAAGCAAATAAGACGAATACAATCATGGCAAGAAAGTTAGGACCAATGCATCCAGTTCGTCGAGTGAATTTATCATTACCGATTGTTCAAACTCATTCGTATGAAATTTATTATACTGCCCCTCCATCGAATTCGCAATTATTGCTGAACAAACGTTCAATAACACGTCACAGACCTCTGATCGATCGTACTAGTACGACTACGACTATAAATACTGCTACTTCTACAAATAATATAAATAATAATAACAACGTGACTAACCAAACAACGCGAAATCGGCCTCCTGATCCTTTGAAACATCTGTCTGGTCCAGTGCTAGTTAATTTATTGGTTAAAATGCCTGCAATACCGACAGATTCAACATTGACGATGGCTGATACGATATCAAATGCACTGATTAATTCGGGTTATTCTGCAAAAACTTTACGTGCTGCATCAACAATAGCAAAACGAAATAGAGGTTCAAGTACGAAAAGTGATGGTGTAAGATCTCGATCATCATCAGGAGAAAAAATATTGTATGAATCAGTGGGATCATTTGATGATACTCATACAATTTTAACAAAGATTTCAACCTCTCCAATGGTTCCACAGTTACAACTGACAAAAACTAAAGGTTTAAATACACGAACAACAGGAACAGCAACAACGGCAACAAGAACAGCAGCAACAACAACACCGAAACGTAAATTGGACTCGAATGATTTCCATTCAAGAATACCATATATACTCTCGCTAGATAATCTCCTACAAGAATCATTTGTATCGTCTCGTGAACGTTTGCATGCAAAAGTTGAACAGCTAACTAAAAACTATTTTCCAACAATACAGAAACTTCGTCGTGGTAACTCTTATGGTGATTCAACAAATTCACGTCTGCATTTACATCGCGAGGAAAAAAGAGATTACATTTCTGTTTCTTTTCGTTCCCGCGGATTTCGATAAAATGAAATCAAATTTATACTTTTGAGTTTTTCCTTTCTCATGTTCATATGACATATGTATATACAACTTACAATACATACATTCTTTCATGACTGTTAAAATTTACAGTGACTCATTTTAATAATTTTTAATAATGTTGTTCGTTTTTTTTCAGTTGAAAAAGAATAATAACATACCAGAAATGTTAAAATAACTATGATATTTTTCTAGCCAATTTCGAGATGCACAGAAATAAAGATACAAGAAAATTCCTTGATTGTCTATGAAGTATCATCGCAATTTCTAGGATAATAATCATCATAATGCGTAAGTGTTCATTGTTTAGACTTGAAGGATAACACTGAATCGACGCTAATGGTAAACAAAATCAATGTGCGTATCTGTATGTGAAAGATTTTAATGGAAAAATGACGTTCCATGAAAACAAAGATTCTAATCTTAATTGAATGGATGATATTTACTATTATTCACTGGCGAACAAAATTCTTAGTATGAACTTCGTATCGATGAAATTGAGACTATTGAAAGGTAGGATACAACACTCACCAATAGACAGAAGTTCTCATGAATATCAATAAAAGAAAAAGAAGACTTTCAATTTTGAACTGTTCAATGACCAATACATATCATTGAACTTCGAACGATGGAAGTAGTTTTTTCACTTGTTTTATGTATTTGTAAACTGAAAAACTATTTCTCTACAAGATAAACTACTTATTGGAAATATTTTTTCGATTGAGAAAATGATAGTTTTAGTACAGCTTGTGTGTTATTCTACATCATCGGATAAGAATTTTATTGTTCAAAATTTTAAAAAAAATTAAAAAAGAAGCGATGAGCATGTGATATTAGGTATTTTTGTGCCGACAAGCACATAAATAGCAAAGCTGAAAGAGAAAAAAAACATGTACACAAAACATAAGTGAACGGCAAATAATTTCATCTATGATAAAGTACAACATGTAACGAACATTTGAAAGACGAAAATTGGCTCAGAAAAAGAAAAGAAAATATGAACTACTGTAAGTAAAAGAAAGCTTTTTCAAGTAGTCAAAAATGGATGTTTTAATAGATCTTTTGCCGATGGTCGTGCTACTGGATCACGTGTTAAACAAAGACGAAAAAATTCTTGAGCTGACACTGGGCAAGTATCGGGTAGATCTGCTGGTGGTTTTGTACCATTAGCTAAACGAAAAATAGAATCAAGTTTTTCAAAATCGAATAGAATACAATGTTACCAATAATCAGTAAAACAGCTAGATGATTATGTTCAGATGACCATGGTGGTTTTCCTGTTGCCATTTCACATAGAGTACATCCAATGGACCAAATATCGGCTTTTTTCCCATGTCCAGTCTCTGCTATGACTTCTGGTGCCATCCAATTAGCTGTACCTAGAAGAGGAAAAAAAATTATTTTAAATATAAAATTTAACTAAAACTATCGTCTTTTATTCATTTTCTATGAAACCTTTCATTGATTTAAGAATTTGTCGCATTGAATGTGTATTTTGATTTTTTTTTAATCGTTTTGCACAACCAAAGTCAATTAATTTTATGTTACCGTCAAAATCTAGCATGACATTCTTGCCTTTAATATCACTATACGAGAAGAAAACAGAACGATCAATAATAGAAAAAGAAAACGAAAACTTATTATGTTACCGATGTACAACACCATTTTCATGTAGATACGAAACACCTTCAACAATTTGTCGAGTGTATTTCCTTAAAACATCATTATGAAATGGACCAAAAGCAGTCAATAGATTTTCAATGGTACCATTCGGCAAATATTCCTATGACGAAACAAACAATAACTTCTATACATTCATTTTTAATTATATTCGAACTTTGTACCATAAAAATCTTTATTAGACGTGTATTTTCTAATGAAATACCGAGGAATCTGAAAAATTTACACGCTATTAACTTTTTTCTGCATATATTATATATATATATCTTACTTGACAACATATGGGTGATTAAGTGCTCTAAGTATATGAATTTCTTCACGTACGGATTCATAGTCATTACGTACACGCTCACTGTCACCTTCATCAAGTTCAATTTCTTTAACAGCAATCATTCTTCCAGTAATTGTCAAATATGACCAAACTATACCATATGCCTATTATAAGAAAATATGAAATTCATTTTTCTGTTTTATATGATCGATGTTTAAGTCACGGACAAGGCTTTTTCATTTCATGTTTTTTCTCTCGCACGAAAAAAGAAATCGTACAATTTATTGTTGTTACCCAATTTAATTTAGTATTTACAATGTTTTCTCCTTTGCAAATCAGTGATATTTACTTATAAAAGGAACGTAAAAGCAATTTGAAAATGATCTTGTCAAACTATTCATAGGTGAAAAGCATTTATGTGTCACTTTTTTCAACTACTAGTTGTATTCTAAATTCGTAACTGTTGATATTTGTAAAAATAACAGCGACGGAATAAGTTGCTTCTAATGAACATTTGATGCAGAAGTAAAAGCACAAATATCGGACTCTATTTCTCTTCGATAGAAAGATACTGCCAGAAAACATATTTTTACCACACATTCGTGAATGGCGTGGCACAACAGAAAAGAGAAGCACCTTCACTATGAGTTCGCAGTCTTCATGTTTTACAGAGTAACGCCATGGAATCCTTAATTGGGAATTCAACAATTTGAATTTATTGGTTCATAAGATCGAAAAGGAGGTCAAGGAACGTGATGAAACATCTCTAAAAACAATGATTCAAGATGTTCGGAAAAAATTTTAGACCAGTGAGGCATGATTAAATATATTTAAGTTTGTTAAGTAGACATTTGTTGTTCTACTTACAATTTTTATCCTTACATGAAATAAAGGGTCTTATCAAGAACATCAATTTGTTTTGTGTGTGTGTCTACAATACGCGAAAAAAGTATAATGAAGAGACGTTTGACGTCAGAAAAATTTGACAGCAAATTTGGCAGGCGAATCAGGAGTCCTGAGTCAGGACAACTGATCGGATAGGAATCCGTTGGAAGCTGTCAAAATCCTGCATATTAGATTCCAATAGAAAGTTGTCGGATGTCACGATTACCATGTCCCTGATCGGAATAAGGAAATTCCAACACTGTCCAACATCTTACAGCATCCTATTGAGAAGGTTCGTCATGGAGAAAATAGACGTTTGCCAGTATTAGCTATTTGATGAATCGATATAAAAATTGCAAATTTATTGTGCGGATGTTTCTCTTTCTTCTTATGTCATTTTGTTTATGAATGTATAATAAAATGAAGTGGTATACAGTTCGAAAGAGGAGAAGATTTTTTATCAACTGATTAATAAAAATGACACTCTTCTAACACGCATTCACGAAAGATATTTAAGGGTTGATATTTTGTACTGTTGCTCTGCATAGCAAGACAAATTCTGACTCAATCTGAGGATGTTTTTTTTACGGCTCACACACATCCTTCATGAGCGTGTGGTAAAAATTAATTTTCTTTCAGTATCTATATCTATCGAAGAGAAAAAGGGTCCGATTACTTTTGCATCTTATGTTATATCCAATCAGATGTGAGAGCTGCCTTTTTCATAAGACTACAAAAGAAGTTTGCGCATGCATCTTATTCTATGAAATAATTTCGGAACAAAGCTAAAAGAAAGGTTCAATATCGGTATGTCTGGTAGAAATAGGATCTTTCTATTTCTACTAGACACTTACTCCTCGTCCAACTTGTCGACCTTTTCGAGCTGTTCGATAGACTTCATCACAATCTGTTTCGGTACATAATGGTGTTCCACTAAAGTCTTCATGACTACTGGTCGAATCAATCGTTTCACTGCCTTGAAAAGTGGTGATTGAAAAAAGAGAGAAAAATAATCAAATAGAATGATTCAATATTTACCTCGACTATTTAAACTATCATTAACAACACGTAAAGGTGGTCTAATGGAAATGCCTGTATCTGAATTGTTATACGTTTGTGAAAGATTATTAGAAGTTTCAAATGGTAGTGTTTTATTATTTGACGATGTACTTGTTATTGTTGATGATGGTATCGGTTGTTTGACTAGTGCAATTTCTTGTTCATTCGTTTGAGAAGGTAATGAACGAAGTGACGTATCTTTACGTATTGAATCTTTTACGGTTTCATACACAGCTCGAATATCTGAATTGACAAGTAGCGGTTCATTCAATTTTGGTGGTTGAAGAGTTGTTTGCGATAATGGTTCAACAGAATGTTCAATCATTTGAGTCAAAACAGGACTGATTTCAACTGCTTGTAAGGATTCTGTACTATTGCGCCTCTATAAAAGATAAATTTAATAATAATGTATTTTTAACTACTAGATCTTCGTAAAATTAATTATGTAGACGTTTTTAGACAGTAAGTTAAATTAGTATTTTGGAATTTCACCATCAATCGAAATTATTCGATTTCGATAGCAAGTAACGATTGGAGAAAGATTTCTCTAAATAAAAGGATTCTCGATTAAAGTTTTTATATCACAAGACTTGTATACACATTTATCAAGATGAATTCTTCAGGAAGTAAACATTATTGTAAGCAGATTTTTGATATCTACTTGAAAATTTTTATTCATGATAATTTTCTTTGTTAGTAGAAAATGAGACATTTCGAATTTTGTATGAGTCATCGTTATTGCACTGTATTCTATCAACGAATGATTTTTTTCATTGTGAATTTCGATGTTTTTTTGTTATTATGGAAGCCTTAAAAATCTAAAAATTTGATTATGCTAGTCTATGTTTTCTCATCGAAATAGTTCTGTGAAGTATGATTGGTCATGAAAAATCTATGGAGAGAATTGTCTCAGCTACATGAACTTTTCTTGCTATAGATTCTAGTCGACGAACTATCATCGTCAAGAGAAAAACTTGAAAAATAGAGTTACTCTAGACTTTGCCGTACCATGAACCAACTATCTCAATCAATCAATAACTCTATGCATCTTTTAGAAATATTCAATCAAAAACGTACTGCAACATCACCAAAACTTGTCATTAGTGTTGATTGTGACACATCTAGTTGATCTGTAGGTGAAGGACAATATGGAATTTCTTCTTCATCAACCGTCGGAGCTTCAAATAATTGTGATAGTACAGATTGTTCATCATCGGTAGGTTTTCGTTGAAATGTCATGACCCAATCAGTACCACCTACGACAATGGCATTTTCAGTCTGTTTTTCTTCTTGATTTGTTTCTATATTCGTACTTTCAAATATCGGTTCAATTTTTTCAACAATAGGTTTTTCTACTGGCTTCGGTTTATTCGTAGTAATCGGCTTCTTTGGTTTAGCGCTTTTAATAAGATTTCGTTTCGGTTTTTTCATTTTTACAGTCGATATCTTTAATTGCTGTATCGGCACATGTTTCACAACAGGTTCTTGTATTTCAACAATCGATTCTGGAAATAAGTCCGTTATAGTTGGTTGACCTTTCAAACTTTCTCGTCGGTGACAATTGAATACTGTCGATGTGACTGTTCTCGTTGTTTTCTGTGAATAATCAACATTTGTTTCTCCTTGTAATGTTAATGGTTTTGGAACGGCATGCGACGGTCGACGTGAAAAATGTGAAATCGAACGAGGTGATAAATTACGTTTTCGTTCTGCAGGTAGATCTAATTTTAACTGTTCAGTCGGTTGAGCATTAAGCTCGAGGTCTACAGTTGCAGAGGGTAATTCTTCCGTTTTAATAGGATTCGTAACTTGCGTTGTTTCCATCGATGTGAGAAGAGTAGAAGAAGAAGAAGAAGGAGGAATGACGTCACTAATATTTTTTTAAAATTATAAATGAAATTTAATGCAAAGTAAAGACGAAAATATTGTGCGTCTTACTTTTTTGATTGAGTAATATCATCGTCGGAAATAGTTGGATTAACTTTAACTTTAGGTATATTAGTTTTAGTTGGATTCTTTGATTTATTATTAACGATTTGCGGTTTTCTATTTGCTACATTTGCTGTTGCAGTTGATTTAGGCTGTGGTTGAAAAATATCTAAAGGAAATTTCGGTACACGTTGGGGATTGGGATTCGATGATGTGTTATTAGTTGTTGCTGGAATTTTATTTCGAATAGGAGCTACTTGAGTGTTTCGTTCGATACTCTGTACACGATGATTATCAACAATAGGTTTTTGTATTCGTGGTGCAGCAACCGGTTTAGCTATTGGTGTTTTATGTATAACTGTTGGTGAGTGCATAGTTTTATCTTTGGATAAAATATTCGAATCACGATGAAGACTTTTCGAAAGTAAACGCCGAGTAAATTCTTCTTTTTTTTCTTGAATAGCGGGTTCTTCTTCAGAAGTTACCAATGGTGGCGATATACTTGGCAGTGGGGTTGCTGATGGAACTGTTAGTGATTTTGTTAAGTTTGAAGTTGATTCCGTTGATATGGGTGGTAGCGGTGTATACGATAGACGAGCAGTTCCAGAAAGACTTTCACATAATGTGTCAAAAGTATCTTCACGTTGAAGTTTTATTGAATCAACGGGAATACCAGTTTGTCGTTGAAATAGAATTGACGAACGACGACTACAAGCACTGCTAACAGACCGGCGACAGTAACGCGACGACTAAAGAAAAAAAAACAACAGAAATGAAAGAAAGCAAGAAGAGAGAGAAAAAGAAAACTTTTAATATTTGAAAAAGAAAACTGAAGAAGGAAAGAAATCTAGAAGGACGATATTAGCTTAGTTTTGTTACTTATTAAATGCATTAAAAAGTATACGAACTGAAATTCGATCACTGATCGGTGACGGAAATGCATGAAATGGATCATTATTGTGATTGTCAGATGAAAGTGGAGTATCTATGAAAAAAGAAAACATAATTACAATAAACAAAGTTATGTAGATGATTAAATCTTTACCAAATATTGGGTTTAGTTTTCGACCTTGTTCTAGTAGTATATGATCATAACTATGTAAAAACATTTTTATAAAATTATTAACTGTTTGCTATGATTAATTCTAACCTTGTCGATAAACACTGTGGAACTGTCCAAGCTAAAAACCAATTGATATAGGTAGATATATGGTTCAGAAGGATTAACGAACTTTACTTTTAGGTGGATAGGTATCAAGTAATAGGAGTACATCTGCTTGTGATCTAAGCATAGAGAGAGAACGAGAAAATTTTAAAGAAATGAACTGTATTCTTGACTTCACTTTTGAAATATAACTCGTGAAGTTTCGAAGTCATCTAGATAAAAAGAAATCAAAAAGTATGATGTACATGTGTTTATTTTATCATACCATCATCCTGAACCAATGAATGGTTATCTGTCGTCAAATCTTCTGTTAAGGGTTTAGGTTTTTTTAAAATCGAGGTTGGCAAATCTCTATTCGTTGTTGTTGTTGCTGCTGTTGTTGTCGTCGTCGTTGTTAGTAGTGGTGGAGGTGGCACTGTTGATGTTGGTTGTTCATTAGTAATGGGTATTGGTGGTAATCTTTGTCCATTTATTTTACCTTTAAATGATGCTGATAGATTTTTTGTTGTCATCGATATCAGGTGAATACTGTATATTTTTGTTCAATAAAAGACAAAGACTTCATCACATTTGTCACGCACACACCTTATCAACGGCCAACAAAGTAAACAGAAAACATAATAGAAAAAAAAAGAAAGATTGACTGAGTGCCGGGTATATGATTGCATGTAGCAGCATAGTTTCAAAACTTTCTTTCACTCACTCACTCTCTCTCTCCATCGTCTTTCAGCTATTCTCTTCATACATTCTCTTTCTTTTTGATTTCACGATTGCTTTGCATAAAGGAATAATCACATTTGTTTGATTTTCTTTTTTTGAACGAATTAAGAAGAATGTTTTCTTTTCTAAAATCATCCTTTTTATAACATCTATCGTCCATAGGTCATTAAATGAAATTTCACAATTGCATTTTCATTAAAGAAACAGATTGCTATCGTTGTTGTTGTTGTTGTTGTGGTAAAATAATAACTTTGAATAAAGGTATTATAACAAGGTATACTGCATGGAAAGAACGAAAGAGATTATTTACAGTCACACAAATGTCGATCATGACTGGCAGAAGCATGATTTTATTTGGAAGAGACGTGTTCACATAAGATTGAAGAGATTATTCTCCTTTTTTCCTTTTTAGAACGAAGCAATGCCATTTTAAAGTACATGCAAAACATATCTGTAAATAGTTGTCAATGGATGCGTTGTTTTCTACATTTCTGCAGCTCGATATTTCCCTACTGACAGTATACGAAATCAACATGGTCGTTGTGATTATGCTTAAACATATAAAGTTACCAACACTCATTGGTTACATACAATATGTTTAAAGTCCATAGGATTTGTAACGATCGTTTTCGAAAGAGTGAATAGCTCGGAAATGAGTGCTTTTATTTTTGAAATTGTTTTGCTCACCAATCGTTTTGGTACAATCAAGCAAATTTTAATATTCTAAATTGATCGTGTAATTTTATCTGCGTTAGGCATTCTATTTTCAGTAGGATACAAATAATTATAGAGTGGAAGAAAAAAATATTAAAGAGTGTTTCATAAATTTCGACCCTGACTCTCCCCCCCCCCGATTTGCTTTTTGTCTCAATATTCTTACACTCCATCATAGACTGATGTTGAAGATAGATTTTGGAAGAGCAGCATCTAAGCTTTCAAACGAAAAAAAACATTTTCCAGTACCATGAATTGCACGGAAACACGAGGTCAAAGAAAATTTTCAGGACATGCATTTTTTATTTTTTTCATATTATATATGTACTAGAGGCCCCTGTGAAAGTTCATAGTTTAAGATTATAGCAAAAATTGATTTAATAAGGTGTTTGAATTAGCATCCCATATAAAAAATAATTCGATACAGAATTCATTTGGTTCTTTTAAAATGTATCTTAATCGATTTCCTACAGCGACCATAATTATCGATTAAAATTAGATTATAATAGTGCCACTGTAGACAACTTTTTATTTGATTCATAAGCAATTATTTTTACATGGGTATTTGATTTATTATATATCAAAAGAACTGACTAAAGTTACAAACTCACAAAAATAACCATATGGGAATCACGAAAAAAATTGTCGATAACAACATTATCTGTTACTGTCTCCTTAATATTCATTTTGCCGTGTCCGGTAATATCTTTTACTTTTACTTTGAAGCAATTAGATCCCGTTACTCTTGAACATCCTATAGAAAAACTGATCATGAGAAAAGGAGGATTCTGAAAGATAGAGGTCAAATTTATCAAAGTTTTGGCCTTGCGACTTATTTATTCTCATTGCATATGCAAGACGAACTGGAAACTGTTTTCGAACGAAATTTAATTTAAGTGTTGAACCATACTCGGAATTCAAAAGTATTCTAGGATTAAAATGAATAGTTTCAGAAAATGCATCAGAGATAGCTTCCAATAGAAGCACGTTTTGACGAAAGGCCGTAACAATTATTCTAGTTCCATAGCAAAGTTATTTGTTTACCAGTAGATTTCTCAAAAGTAATGCTGTGTAGCCCTTTTTTAACTTTAATTTATACGATGGTTATCCAGGCGGATTCAAAGTATTTAGAAACTTTATTTGAATATTGACTTGTAAATCATGATCGTGTATATCGCAACTATTTTTTACAGAGCCAGTCTTGTAAAAACTGCTTTGCTCAACATTTTTTTAACTTGATCAAAACGCGTTCATTAATTAATCGACAACATTAGTTTTTTGGGTAGAGAATTGAAAGTTTTGAAAAAGTTTTGAATATCAATACAGGTAAAATTATTACCAAAAGCATTGCTAACTATGTCATTAGACATTAAAGAAATAGGAACTTCAACTGAAAACTGGATTTTAGGTGTTGATGGTAAAGGTATCATACTATCACCGATATCTAGAAGCCATTTAGGAAAATCAGGATTTTTGATAGCTTGCATATTGCACTTAAATTTTAAATGTTTGAAAAAGAAACAAACAGAAGACTTTTATTGTTGGAGCATTAATGTCGCATCAAGATCCTTTTCTAGCAACGCGCAGAACTTGTCGAAAGTCATCACCTAATACAGCAATCCTTCTACAATTTCTTTCACTGTATGTTTTCATGTATTCGTTTCGCTTTTGCTTTTGCTGTTTCTCTGTCATTTTGTAAAAAGCAATTTGAACAGTGATGGTTTAGAGTTAATCGATTTTATTACAGAAACTTTACTTCATATAATACTTACTGTTATTTGAATTAAATGGAATTTCTTCTTTTTTCTCCTTTTCTTGAAGATTCATTCTATTTGCTTTATCTATGCATTGTAAGAACTAAACAATTGGACGTCAGTTAGTGATAAAGTAAATAATTTAAAGGTCTATAATGTGTTTTTGCAGGGTGCGTAGAAAAAGAAAATAAAATATGACTAACACGTATATATATGTATACCTTTCGTTCTGTTATGTGACTAATTATATGAAAGTTCCTGAATATGAACTCTTGTGGCAAATAATATAGATTATGTTGTATATTTGTAAATTTTTATTTCTTATAAATATATGAATAATTAATCAGTGATTAATTATCAAATCACTCACGTATTTAATCTCTTTTCAATCATTTAATAAAAAAAGAGTTCTTGCAATATTCAGCTTCGATACAATTATTTATTATTTTTACTCTCCGACTCAGAAAATTGAATAGTACAAATACAGTTCTGTTAATATTTTGCTGCTGTGTGTGTAGAAAAATGAAACAATATAAAGTATGACTGATACATATATAGATAATGAATGAACATATACGACGCACATGTCTATTAATTATGAACGGACGTATACGACACATATGTATATGTAGAGTCGGTGATCCTAATTATGCCGGAAAAAAAAAACATGTTCAGAAAAATGTCAGTAACTCACGTTCTGGATGACATATGAATCTCAATTGTATTTTCCGGAATAGAGCAAACATTTCTCTATCAACTGATGTAAAATTTATCGAAAAATATTCAGGTGCCAGCGTACAATGAGCGTGACAATAGCAGGGGGATCAATTTTTATTCAATTCTGTTGTGTTCCTTGTTTTGCCGGTCAATGTATTTTTTGTTCCTAATTTTGCCGTTTACATGTAAAATTGAGATAGATTTTAGAAAAAGTTAATTTTCTCGGTGAAAATGATCTTCAACTAAAATAAAAAACATATCACTAGATTTCT